>CAIGQQ010031455.1:0-28063 GCA_903798035.1 Danio albolineatus
ATCAGAATTTTATAGAATTTATTTTCTTGATGGCCAATCAGAATCTACAGAAACTATTTTCCTGACAGCCAATCAGAATCTTATAGAATAAAATGTTCTTGATGGCCAATCAGAATCTACTGAAGTTAATTTTCCTGATAGCCAATCAGAATCTTATAGAATTTAATATTCAATCAGAATCTACATAATCTACAGGGTGATTCGAAAAGGATACGCCAACTTTTGGGTTGAAATCACTCGAGTGTCTGGAGGGGTTATATTAAACATCTATGAACTTAATTTCTGCTGAAAAACACTTAAAGTACTCTTAACGTTCATTAATTACACATGGTTCCATCATGTTTGTTTGATTAAATACAGCTTTTCAAAGTTGTGGTTAGGCATGAGCCCGAATAAGATTCTGACGATATGATACCCTTGGATAAAAATATCACGGTTTCACGGTATGACAGTATTGTGTTTACTGCTCTAAAATATATTCTTTTTAAATGTCTGGCTAAAAAACAAAACCGATTCCTCCTTTGAACACAATATATTTTATTTTGAGAAATATTTATAATATTTTGGGGCAGTAAACATGTAAGGCTAAATAATTCAAAAGAATGATTGACTTCTGCTGTCTTCATTTGTTTAAAAAACACAGATGTCTTTACAATTTACATCGAAAAACAAAACAAAAAAAAAACCGCGGCATACCTTGAAAACGGTTATCATCCCATGCCTAGTTGTGGTATTCTTTTTGAATCATCATGTACTTTTCCTTACAGCCAATCAGAATCTATAAAATTAAATATTCTTGATGGCCAATCAGAATCTACATAATCTACTTGTATTCTGACAGCCAATCAGAATCTCTAGAATTACATTTGCTTGATGGTCAGTCAGAATCTACATAATCTACTTTTTTCTTGACAGCCAATCAGAAAATATAGACTTGATTTATTATTAACCACCAAATAGAATCTGTAGAATATATGTAAATTTTGACAACCAATCCTGATGGACTTTTATTCTATAGAATTTCTTGACAGCCAATCAGAATCCAGAAGGGTAAAACTATTAGAGCGGAACATTTTTCTGCATAGGTGTGGATGTCAGTATAATTATTGTACTGTCTACATATTGTTTAGGTGTAAACGGGACACTCCTGATGCTTACAGTAATGAAGTAAAACTACTCAATTATTTCTCACCTCTAGCGCTAAACAGAAGTAACTCTACCGTTTTTCTATCTGTCCTCACAAGTTTTAATGAAGTGTTAGCACCGTCCTGGACACGTTCACTATTGCAGCTCCAATTGTAGCACCTCTTGGCGTGCTTTTTTCCATTGACACTTTGTGCCGAAATGACCATTGATGCTGTCAGCAGGTGCCAGGTTTGGAATGAGGCGAGTAAGGCTTGAGATGGAGGCCTGCTCTCTTGTTTCTGACGAGGTGAAGCTAATTTGTGAGTCCGATAATGTGTGTGTGTGTGTTTGGCAGGGATGAAAGCAGCTGTGTGCAGGGGTTTGTGGAGATCTTTGATATGCTGCTGGCAGCCACGTCCAGATTCAGAGAACTGAAGTTACAGAGAGAAGAGTACGTGTGTCTCAAAGCCATGATCCTCCTGAACTCCAGTAAGTGCTCTTCTCATAGAGTTTATGAAGCATCTGCGTCTCTATTTTTGTTGGTATGTGATTGGGTATGTTTTGAGCATCTACACACAGTACAGCAGAGGTTCTCAAACTGTGGTACGTGTACCAGCAGTGGTACGCAGGCTTACTTCTAGTGGTACGGGGAGGAATCGCTGTATAATTAAAGTTAAAAAATGAACACACTTTTAACCCTTTGATGCGTACGATAACACAGATGTGATCGGTGATTTTATTAGACTAAATCAGTGCTATTCAATTAGTTTGTCGTGGGGGCCAGCTCATGAAGAGCATCCCAAATGAGGGGCCAGAGAGATAGGGCTTGCAATTTAAGTGATGACACAACAGCAATATAAGAGCCTATATGCTGTATTTTTGCTCCTTAAGACACCTACGTTGGCTTTTTCTAGATTAAAATGTTAATATGTTGTATTTTGAAACTACATAACATCACTGCATTGTACAATGTGGCTTTTTTTTTTTACAAACATATTTAAAAATTGTATTTCGAAGCAGCAAAATCAGTGTATTGCTCAATTAGGCTTCTTCTATTCAGACACATTCATATGTTGTTTTGAACTGCGTAACAATTAGGGATGCAACAATTTTAGATTTTGGTTGTACGATTATAGTCTGAAGAATAATCATGATTTCCCGGTTATCATGTTTATTATGCATTTATTAAATTCAGAACACCACTAGTTCAGAAAAATCACAAGAAAACCGCCTGTATTTTAAAGTGTTGTTTATTGCTGCTCAGTGACCAAAAACAGCACAAGCTATTAATAAAAGACAAACTATAGTCCATTTCTCTCTTTGGTCTTAAAAATAAACAATAAAGTTTTTTATTTAAACATGAGTGATACATTTACAATCAAAATAAATGACAGGACAATGAATAAATAAATAAAAATAAGAATAAATAAAAAATAGTATTTGTCTAATGTTATTATCTGCGTTCATACATACATAATCATTTGAATAGTTTTAAATAATTTGTTTAACGTATGTTTTGTTGGCATTGCACTGAAAGCCACACACAACTCTCAACACTACAGTGTGAGATCATTTCTACTGCGTGCGCTTGGATGTCCGCTTGCGAGCCATGCGCGCATCTCTCCCAATATGCGCACGTCTCCATTAGGAATAATGAACTCGCGTGCGGAAAAGACGTGATATGTGAACGGTCTGCTGCTATAGTTCATTCAGTGTGCGTGCGTATTAGCCTCGGAAGTTTAAACTAGCACACAGTTGGCATAACTTTGTTTCAGCAGTTTTGGTTTGTGCAACAGAAACGCGGCGTTGAGAAGCCTTTATGAATAATTAACCGTAATGAATTAAAGCACGGTTACTCTGTGAAATCGGCAAATCATTGCATCTCTAATCACAATCTCAGTGCAGTGTACTAAAGGTCTTTTCTCCAATCATATCCAAATGTTTTCTGCTGCTCGCTTCACTCGCTGTAATGTCAGGTGACTCACTCTCTGTGCAGCCCTCAGCTGCAGCTCGTGCTGTATTAAACAGAGATGCACGTCACTTCATAACTCGGCAGTTTTTCCACTGAACTAAATGTATTTTTGATGTCTTGGTCACAATATTTGGAGGGCCGGAACAAATAGCTTCGGGGGCCGCGTTCGGGGGCCTGGACTAAATCTTTTATTTTATTCTAATGTTTGTTATGTATTCTTTCATTTGAAGCTATTTTCCTCCCTGTATTTGTAATGGTTGTTGGTAGCGTATCCCATATTTTTACATCCCAATGTTGACAGGTATAGTTTAATCACTTGCTTTTCTGACACACAAAGCCTACTTTAATGCACAGTAAGCAGATCTAACTTCTCATTTCTCTGTTCAAACTATTTAGAATGTTTAAAGTGGCTGATAAATAATAATAATAATACATATTCATAATAATAAGAATTAATCCGCAACGTTTTTTAACTGTGCAGGGCTGTAGCTGCTTAATTATGCCTACTATGCTATTGTATGTCAGTACCGGTCATTATGGTGGTACTTGAGAAGCAATTTTTATCTGAGATGGTACTTGGTGAAAAAGGTTTGGGGACCACTGCAGTACAGCATACCAGAAAAAGAGATTTGACAGCAGTGAAATGAAGTAAAGTGTACTGGACTTTCGCCCTGACTTTCTTTTTCTTTTCTTTTTTTTGCACTTATTTTAACAAAACAAAACAACAGAACAATAACCACAGTTTACAACCAACACATTTCTCAACATCACAGCTCATAATGAAGATCAGAAAAGAAGACATGAAAATACACCAAGTAATAATAATAATATAAGAATACATAAAATAACCAAGGTTTATGGTGATCTAAGGCAGTGGTTCTCAACTGGTTTGGCCACGGGACCCACATTTTTACAGCAAGAAGGTCGCTAGTTCGAGCCTCGGCTGGGCCAGTTGGCATTTCTGTGTGGAGTTTGCATGTTCTCCCCGTGGTTGCGTGGGTTTCCTCCAGGTGCTCCGGTTTCCCCCACAGTCCAAAGACATGCAGTATAGGTGAATTGGGTGAGCTAAATTGTTGATAGTGTGTGTTTGTGAGTGAGTGTGTATGGATGTTTCCCAGAGATGGGTTGCAGCTGAAAGGGCATCCGCTGTGTAAAAACAAAATGCTGGATAAGTTGGCGGTTAATTCCACTGTGGCGACCCCGGATTTATAAAGGGACTAAGCCGAAAAGAAAATGAATGAAATGAATGAATGAATGAGTTTTCAAGATGAAAAAATACACGAGAAATATGGGAAAATACTTAATTATAGCGGGATAGAAAGGTAAAATACGGCAGAATCCCGGCAAAAATGGGAGGGTTGACATGTATGAAGTGAAAAGGAAGTGTTTGTGGAACAACAGTTTTGCGAGGGAACGCAAAACATCTTTGCAAGGGAACGCAAAAACTTTTAAAAATATATTTTCCCATCACTGTTTTTTTTTCCCACTCAATTTTTTTTTTCTTCCACCCAGTTTTTTTTCCCCCACCATCACGTCCCTTCCGGTTCTCCGCATAATACTTTAGTTCATTAAAATACTTTTTAAAAATCTTTATGCGTAATACATTACAGTAGTAATTATCAAAGATTGTTTGTTTTTTAGTCTTGATGACTACAGTAAAACCAGAAGACCTATAATTTTATTTGAACATCAAAATAATCAATAAAATGTAGAAAAGTAACACAAACGAGAAGGATTTGGTTATGAATTGATGAGTAGAGATCTGTAAATTACACACTGGCTGACTTTTTTCCCATTTTTAAATAACCAAACAACAGCCGAATAACACCATTCCAAATCTAATCAAAGTAAATTACAAAAATAATTAAATAAAAAAGATAATAAACATTTTTGGTGTGTCTTTAATGATTAATACATTTGATGTGTCGCTTTAATCATGTTTAAATGTTTTGGATTTCATTTGGTAATTGATAATTTTTTTTTCTTTTAATATTTCAACGATATCAAAGCTGCACGCAAAATTAAGCGAATGTACAATGTCACAGATGCAGAATTTGAAGAGCTGTCATTTCTGCAAAAAAACATGTTCTGTCCTGTGTGTCTGCATATCACAAATGCTCACTTATACTTAATATATAGCAGTGTTTGATTCCAGCTGCTGTTCCACACCGATCGCACACCGTTTCACTTCAGCATCATAAGGCCAAACACATGCCTGACCCTCCATACAGTCATAATAAAGAGCACTCAGAAGGTTACAACTGTCCTTGCTTGAACTGAAGTGAGTTTTTGGCGAGGCCAGGCAAGAAAAGCGCTCACACACTGTAAAATCTTAATGGACACAACATGCCTGCTTTGAGGAGCTCGCCACCATGTCAAACCAGCTATCCATTTCATACTGTAGGAATGGCTTTTAAGTAACAGACAGAACCTGCTTAGTGTCTCCTGTCAGAAGAAACCAATATTTCTCTCTGCTCTGATTGCTCTGAACTTTTGATGTGTCTCGTCTTGGTTCTTTATCTCCTCATCCTCACCCCTAAACATCTGTCTTCACTCTGTCTCCTCAGTGTCACTCGTTTGAGGGCTCCAGATGCGTCGTGTCATTTTGGAATGGTATATTCTGCGGGTTGGATGTTTGTTTGGGTATGGAATGGCTGTGAATGTGGCTTCACTCTGTGATTGTAGACATGTGTCTGGGCTCCTCTGAGGGTGGAGAAGATCTGCAGAGCCGCTCCAAGCTGTTGTGTCTGCTGGACTCTGTGACTGACGCTCTGGTTTGGGCCATCTCGAAGACCGGCCTGAGCTTCCAGCAGCGCTCCACAAGACTGGCCCATCTGCTCATGCTGCTCTCACACATACGCCACGTCAGGTACTCGATGTTCAGTTCAGTTCAGGTTTATTTGTGTAGTATTTTCCCTGCTGATTATCATTCCAAAGCTGCTACAACACCGAGTTAAGGGGGACAGTGCAGTCAGGGGCGCCGCTAAGGGGGGAAAGTTTGGACTATTCTAAGGGCCCATGCACTCTAGGGGCCCACAGAGATCTGTTTTAGAATTAATAACAGTACTATAATGTAATATAAATTGTGAATGTGTCTCTAAATTACAAGTAAAACATTTTATTAGAAATAAAAAATAAAATACGGCTTATATCTGCCCCTCGTGTCTGTCACTGTCAAATTGCACCCCCCTCCTTTCACTGTATGGTTCAGTCCGTCAGTAGCGGGAAGAGAGTTGATGCTTTGTTGAGTGCGATCGTCAGGTAAGCTGTCAAAGCAGCGATGTCCTCGAGGTTAACATCAGCTGCGTCTCAAATCGCATACTTATGCACTATTCTACGCCATTTTGTAGTATAAATAGTGTAAGTAGTGCGTTCACACTGAAAACTCTAAAAATATGTGCACTTTAACTACCCGGATGATGCACTCAGCATCATTTATGGGTCTCGGCCTATTTATGGGTCTCATTGTAATATAATTTAATGTCTTATTGATTTTTGTCACTGTTCCAGTGTATTGCACATTGTATGAGACACTATTGCAGTGCAGTTATTTAAATAGTTACACACTGGTGTTTTGTGTGTTTAGAAATGTAAAATCTTCAGTGAATATTCGATTACTGCTCCTGTTTTTGTACTACATTTACATTTAAACAATAAATCATCTGCTAGCTACAGTCATGGCCGTTCTCTTACTAAATCCTAATAAGTAGTCGACAAAATCAATGATAAAATGCATACGTCAGTATAACTACATTGCAGACAAAGAGTTTGGATAGCTAGCTTGGTAGTAGGGGGCCCATGCTCATATTTTTTCATGGGGCCCAAAACTGCTAGCGGCGCCCCTGAGTACAGTGGTCAAGCATATACTGTACAATTAACCTGCAGTTATACGATACACATGTAGAGTGCTGTACTTTCAAACAAGAAGCATCTATAAACAGTTGAAAGCAAAATGATGAGTCCTCCTGTTTAATTGTAGCTCTTTGATTTTTTTTTCAACAACACATTTCGAACAATAATAGATTAAATGACTAATTTCTAATAACTTTTGGCTGCGTCTGAAACCGCCTACTACTCAGTAGGCACTGCATTGGAGTTAAAAAGTACTACTCGGCTGTAACATTCTATACAGTATGAATGTGAGAAGCGGTTTCAGACGCAGCCTATTTTCTTTTGTCCTTGCTATGATGACAGTATCATGACAGTAGATATCTTGCTCTTTGACCAAAAATAAGCAGATCTCCAGCTGTCTCCCTTCAATAATATTTTACAGTTAAAAAAAATTATAACCGTCACTAGAAATCAGTTTACTATTGAAAATTAGTGCTGTCAATCGATAAAAAAAATTAACTAATAAATCGCACAATTTTTAGATATGTAAATGTGAAATGTAAAATACGATTACAATTCTCTTTTAATAGCAAATTTATTTTTAAAGCAAAATAAACAACTCAGTTTACAATAAAAGGACATTTCACTAATGCACGTGTGTGGTGCTGTGGATCGCAACACCAATGAAGGGTAAACAATTACATTTCTGGTTACCGTAGAAACGCAACTTGTTTGCCCTTTAATCATTCAATCAATTTCTTTTCGGCGTAGTCCCTTTATTAATCTGGGGTCGCCACAGTGGAATGAACTGCCAACTTATCCAGCATGCCCTTCCAGTTGCAACCCATCTCTGGGAAACATCCATATACACTCATTCACATTCATACACTGAAAAATTTAGCTTACCTTCAGCTATGTGGGGGAAACCGGAGCACCCAGAGAAAACACACACCCCCACGGGGAGAACATGCAAACTCCACGCAGAAATGCCAGTTGGCCCAGCCGAGGCTCAAACCAGCGACCTTCTTGCTGTGAGGCGAACGTGTTACCCACTACGCCACTAAACTAAAAATTAAAACTAGCCAAAATTAAAGCGTTGCTGTATACTTTATTTTGAATTGTTTGAAGTAACTGTATTTTTTTATAGTAGTAAAATGTTTATTTTAAAATGAATAGCTTTTCAGAAAAAAGAAGAGTTTATTTACCAGGCATTTAAATAAATTGTCCTTTCTTCATTCATGGACTTGCTCAACATGTGATCCTTCATATTTGTTTATTTTTGAGATGTGCATGGATATAAATAAAGGTTTTGTAATAAATAAAATAAAGTACATTTAGAATTACACTGTTGACCCATTCCTTATTTTAACCCAACTTGATACCTGTCCGGGGTGTCACGGTGGCTAGCACGAACATCTCACAGCAAGAAGGTCGCTGGTTCGATCCTTGACTGGGTCAGTTGGCATTTCTGTGTAGAGTTTGCATTTTCACCCCATTGTTGCGTAGGTTTCCTTCGGGTGCTCCGGTTTCCTCCACAAGTTCAAAGACATGTGGTATAGGTGAATTGGGCAAGCTAAATTGTCCATAGTATGTGTGTGAATGAGTGTTTCCCAGTGATGGATTGCAGATGGAAGGGCATCCACTGTGTAAATACAAATGCTGGATAAGTTCAAGAGCACCAGAAGTTGCGCAATACCACAGTATATTAACACAATAAGTACATTGTACCTATTTTCTGATTCTACACAGCCATTAAAGACACTTAATATACACTGTGAACAATGTTGGGTTCTACAAAACTCCTTCATGTTGTCCCAACATAAATCATAGTTTAAACTAGCAGCAAAAGTCATTTCTTGAGTGTAAAGTAGGACCAAAAAATATTACAAGAAATACTGTGGAAATCTCTGTGCTCTGTTAAACACCACTGGGGAAATATTTGAAATAGAATAAAACATTTCACTGGAGCGCTTACCATTTTTTTCACAAATACATTTCCAATCAAGCGATCTGATCAATGAAATAATTAAGAAGAAATTGTGTATTGTTTGAGTGATTGTGCTGTCTTTAAAGTCCTCGTAGGGTTTGTATCATCTCCTCACAAGTCTCCAATCTAATCATCTGGAGCTTCACAATCTCTAGAGGCCTCGGAAACAGAAATTATACTGAACTTAATCAACTTTTCACAGACATGACTGCGCATAATGCAGTGTTTTCAGTCAGACAAAGAACCCTGTGGCCTGACTTGTGCTTAATGCACAGTCATCTGTCTGAAGACTGCAGCATTTATTGCTTCATCTGCTCAAATTATGGATGCAGGACTCTCAAAAATTGCAGTTTTACAATTATTCATTACTGTACAGTTGGCTTGGACGGCTGTAAGTATTCAGGTCAATTTAAAATCTGCTAAATCCTGAAGTCTGGCTTGACTAAACCTGTTTACTCAAGGTATCCAGGCTTCCAAAACCACTCCTGGGATGAAGTTCAGTCAACAGAGCATTTTTACCCTGAATACCAAAAGAACCCTGAAGTCACAAGTCACCATGGAAACAGATGCCAAAAAGCACACCTTACCCTTGTGTGGTCTTAGATTTCTGTATATTCTCTTTGTTTTTGGGGTCAAAAATGACCCCGCAATTCTCAACACATACTGTATCATCTTGAGTAGCTGAAATATATATATATGTTTTTTTTGTTTTTGTTTTGTACTGAATAGTCAGTTTGTGTTGAATGAGTGTATTTAATCTACATAAAGCCCTCCGCTGACTGTATATGCCTCCCTATGCAGTAACAAAGGCATGGACCACCTGCATTGCATGAAGATGAAGAAGATGGTTCCTCTGTATGACCTGCTCCTGGAGATGCTGGACGCTCACATCATGCACAGCTCCCGTTTGTCTCACTCCAGCCCTCGAGCCCCTGCTGCTCACAAAGAAAACAAGAGTGTCCAGGAGGCCTTTCCTTGCAGCTCGCATCATGGGCCCTAAACACGGCCCTCACAGACACAGGTTTGATTCTTACCTTAATTAATGTACTGTAGGTGTTGTGATGTTCAACTGAAATTTTAAAAAGAAATACTCTTAAAGCCTCTACCAAAGACTAAACCAAAATCATCATGAATGTGAATGAAATACTTCCGTCTTCTTCGTTTGAGGGAAAAACTAAATTTGAAAAAGTTGAGTGACGATACCTACAACTAACTAATAGTACTGGCGGTACTGTTTTGATTTGCTCATCACACACCGAATGAGAAGCGTCACACCTTTACATTGTTTTCTATTTGTGGTAGAAAATAATAATAGACCCGCCCCTTGTTCCTTTCATGATCCCGTTTTACGTTACAGCACCTCGATCGATTGACGTCATTGCGTCACATCGCTAGCCTCATTTCCTCCAGAGTTTCATGTAATTTCAGGTGTTTCGTTTTTAATTTGTCGACTTTCACTGCAGTTTGGCACTTTCACCTTCATTGAGGAACATTTCACGCATGCCCTCGTGATAAACAAGATATTGGATGCGAGAATGAACTGCTGGAAGAGGCTTCATGTTTTAATGGAATTTGATACCGCTCACTGTATGGGGAAAAAGCACCCTCCACGTTTTGAGATGCAGGTGTCTGTGGTCTTTTACTCACTCGGTAGGTGCAGAGAATAGCGTCCATAATATTGTAGTGACATTACTGTAAACTTTGTAACTAAATCATTTTAACTAAGGGATGTCCTTAAAAAAACTGAAAGAGTACCACTGACGATACTAACTAACTGAATTAACATAAACAAAGAACATTTATCACACATTTACCAAATCCGCATAGACAGGACAATCAACACCAACTGCAACCACATCTGTTTTTAAAAATCCAAATTCGAAAAGCTCTCTGGTAAAAATGTTTCCTTACAAACATATTTTTGTGGTGTGTTAGCAGACCACTGTAATCCACACGAGCTGTGCTCGGATCGTGGGCAAATGGAAACAAAACCTTCGTTGCGGCACATTTATAAACTTAACACTGATGACCCATGTCTCCGAACAATTCTTCTTCATGTTTGAATTACAGTTGGCAACACAGCGTGGAGTCTCTCTAAACACTGTAACAGGTAAAAGGAGTCTTTGAAGATATATCATGCATATTGAAGTTGCATCTCGTTCACAATAGAATGCTCTGATTGGTTCGAACCAAGTCTTTCTCATGAATAGATGAACAGATGTGCTGAAAACTCAATGACGTCACTTTGTACCCACCGGTACAGACTCTCCATGCTGGAATTTACACAAGGATCTCCATGAAGCAGCTTGTAAATTTCTTTTCAAACCGTAAGAATGAATTTGCTCTAAACAACGCAAAAACAACCAATTGACACTTTTTAGTGTCCTAATAGTATTTTAGCAATGTGGCACATAAACATGACTGTCAACATCTCAAACAATGTGTTTTCGTGACCCTTTAACATACTAAACCTGCAAGTTTGGTTATTCACTTCCACCACCTACAATTTCTGTCTGTGCTGGGACTTGAACCTGAACCTGCAACCCCTGGATTACAAGTTCAACTCTAATTAGTAGCCAACCATTAGCTCTGCTACTCTGTTTCGAATTGCCAAAATGAACTTCGTTTTGGCCACATTTGTTTGAAATGGTCATTTCGTTTGTTTGTTTTTTTTTATCTTCGATTTCGTTTGAAGTAGCTATGCTGAGGCCTTTATTGAGCAGTTATTGAAATATCTTATTTTCATGCCGTTAAACTGAAACGACCAAGCCTTAATATATGATTCTGATAAATGCGCTCATTTCAAATGAAAAAAACGTTTTTGCCTCTAAAATAATAATAGAAATGCTCATAGAATTGAAAGTGAATTGTATTGCTTTTAATGATAAAGGTCTCTACTTGTACAGTATGTATATATCTAATTTGAGTATGTCTCAAAATACTCTAGAAACCATTAAAATAGCTTGATTGGGCATTATTGGTGATGGTTGTTAGTGGTTTTTATAGTTATTATATTTGCTGTGCAGGCATTAATACTTCTGTGATGGTTTCTGTTTAGTTTTGTTTTTCCAGCCGGTTAGACAGTTTTAGTAATGGAAATGCCTGTTTTGTAAAAGATTTTTCAGTCTGTAGCCAGCTCTTCCAAAAACTGTAAAATACCTGAAAAAAATAACATGCTGCTCTTCTTTCTTTCCAGTACTTAAGGATGATCTGTAGTTTCGGGAGGATGGACAACAAAAACACCCACATAAAAGCAAGGAGGAGGATTTCACAAGACGAAAAGCATCATGGATATCTTGAATGTTTTTCCCGTTTTCAAATGTTGGCAGTTGCTGTGAAATCTTTGTTGTTTCCACACAACTCTGACAACTTTTTTTATGATTTTATGTAGCTGAACTCCAAAACAAAAGAAAAAAAGAAACAAATACCCACATTGGATTTTGGATTTCAAAAGATTTTTGGAAATTTCATCAGACGGTGAACCAGTAGACAAATGATTTCAGATATTATATGCATAATGGAGGCCATCTAGTTGGAGTAAACCAATTATGCCCACATCCCTTTTAAAAGAACTGAGAGAGTACATTGGTGCTGTGACCGGGATGGCAGTAGGGTTTATTAAATCTGCCATCTCTGGTCTCGAGAGACTGTGACCTTTAGCATTAGCCTTGTTAGCAGCCTGCCTCTCAAGTACTCAAATCACCAGTTCAGATCCCGCATCACGTGGGATGAGGTTATAACGTCTATGAATGTATCGGCCTCATGCCCTATTATCATGACATCCGTGACAACATGGACACAATCCCTGTACTATTTCTACTTTTTCTCTTTCTTACATAAGCTTGCTAATTTCACATTCTGTAAAATGAATTACAACTGACAATTCTGTCAGAATAAACAGATCCGATTCAGTCCCTTATAAATGGACAGAATTATTCCTGATGGATGAGGCAAAGGATTGTATGCAGTGTGAAAAGACCGTATTCTGGACTGAAGGCAAGCAGTATTTTAGACTTACAGAGCAAAAAAAAAAAAACCTGAATGAACGAACGTCAGATAGATGTTTCATTTCCATCTATTGTTTTTGAGAAATGTACCCATTGCAAAATGGCCTTGTGGACATTTTAGTGATTAATTCTGTTCTGCAAACAAGCATTTATGTACTGGAGTGACAGCCGCATTTTACAGCCAGCGCCTATAATATAATATGTCCATATCTTGAACATCGGAGGGTTTGTGTTAGAAACTATAAATTAGGAAATTTCATGTCTTAGTCTAGTTGAAAGGAATTTGCCCAAAAAAAAACACCTAACACTTTTTTTGTACACCTAATATGTCGTTAGAAAAGACAATAATTAGGTAAATAACATTAACTCAAAATGATGAACTCTGAGTTAAAAAGCATTACTGTTGGCTATTGAATATTTCTACCATAAAACGGTTTATATTACATCTACACGCTCAACCATAAACCCTGCCTACTGTAAATTGATTGGTCATTTTGACATTGAATGGTGCTGTTAGACTAGCCTGAACATTTAAATACATTGTCATCCTAACAATAATGTTACGTATGTAAAAAGTGTGGGGTAGTTTGATGTCATGGGTCACCCTAACATACAACTCTGTCTAAACAACCTAATTTGACTCCTGAAAATGCAGCTAGTGACAAGCGCATTTAGGAAAAACTCCATGCACTGTATATGGAACCAAAGTCATTTCACTCACGTCATGCAGCCATGTTTGAAATGCTTTTTCCATCATGGAAGTGCATCAAATTTTCCAAACGTATTCACGAAGTTACGTTACAATTATGTTTCATATTTGAAATTATGGAAGAAATATGACAACGACTGTCTTCTGTTTGTCTTTGTATATATTTAAATAAGCCTAAAATGCTAACTTTACCAATTAGCTACTTTTCTGCTGCCCATATTCGAGCATTCAAAACAAAAACTGCACCATATAGGAGAAGTCTGATATTTGATTTTTCTGTGATAAATATTGCGATATGAATACAGTTTCATAGTTTGAAGATAGTTTGAATAGCACTATTCTGGGGAGTTCAACAGTGTTCAGGTACAAAAATCGAATAACCACAAAAGCTTTTCTTACTTTGTTTTGTCTTGTTTTTAGTGCAAGTATCAAACAATTCCTAGACCAAGTAAACACTGTTTTGTTTTCACCGTCAGAAAAAAAAAAGACAACATGAAGAGATTTTCCTTAAAACAAACCAAGTTATCTTCCAGTGGGGTAAGTGTATCTTGTTTTCACTTTGTAGATATTTGGACTAGAAACAAGACAAAAATTCTAACTTTTTTGCATAAATCACATAAATCCTGTTTAAATACAGTGCTTAATCACAACTGTGTAGCTCCTGCTCAACTACAATTCAGACTCAACATATCTTTGCGATATGACTATTGCATATGCACACATTTAGATATCGATGCTAAACCGATATATTGTGCAGCCCTAGTGTTAACCATTGACTGCGCTGTTGAAACATTAGAAAATAGTGCACCCGTTTGCTACGTATACATTTTTATATGTAAATAATAATAAGCAGCCTGTTGTCAATTATTCCATATCAAATACCAAACAGGTTATTAGCATTACCACAGTTGCAATTTTGGGAGCTGTTTTCCAGACTAAGGCCCCGTTTACACTAGTGCATTTTAGTTTTAAAATGGCGTTTTAGCATGAAAACGATCCGCGCCCACACTAGCGTTTCACCCAGCGTTTCTGAACAGATCTCTGTCCACACTACACCACCAGAAACGTATATCACGTGACCATTCGCGCACTCTGGACATGCGCGTTCAAGTATAAACAGGAAGCACGTGTCTCGCTTGGCATTTGGTTATTGTTAGTCAACAAACGCTGGTTGAACGATGAACGCGATGGCAAAGAAAGCAAGAGAGGTCTTTTTGTGGACAGACGACGAGGTCGAGTTGTTACTTAAAGTAACAAATAAATATAAAACATCCATGGCTATCGAAAATACAGTGTTTACAGTGAAGGCTGGTCTGCCGGTGACGTTATAGTCATGTGCGCTTGACAAATAAGGGAAGGATTTGCAATGATCCGAAGCCACAATCACGTAGCAGATCTCAGCAGCCACGCCTCCGTTTTGAAATGTCTCCGTTTCCCCCATCCACACTGAGACACAGCAGCAGCGTTTTATGATGAAAACAGCCTCTCCAGCGTTTCCAAAACGCTGTTTACGCGGCTCGAAAACTCCGGCGTAGTGTGGACGGATGGCGTAACCGTAGCAAAACTTATGCGTTTTACAATGAAAACGCACTAGTGTAAACGGGGCCTAACAACGAACGATGATTTAGGGGATTCACACCTCTATTTAAATGCGGTTGTTACTCCTGTAATGTGTATGTGGTAAAAAAAAAAAATTTTAAATCTGCCTTTTCATTCTGTGAACACCCTTTAACACCACAAAGGCCTTGTACAAAACATTGGTACATTTTCTAGTCACAGATCATCAATCTATTCCACTGTGAAAAGCGTTCTGTTTGCAAGATGCACCACAACTACCAAAATGACTCGTTGTTGCACTTTACAAGTTCTCAAATATCTGGAGCCTTCGTTTGAGAATCCAAAAAGCCCAAATATTGCAGTGCCTACAGTGATGATTTTACTTGCTGTGTATTTTTTTTTGTGTGTGTGTATCCCGGTAAGGACAATTATTACTGTAGAAGCATAAGCAGAAATATTAGAAAGATTTTGATAAACGCACAAATACAGGCAAACTATTTATAAACGTTTCTGTACCTGCTAGCAGCCATCCGAATTGTAACTTTGTTTTGAAAAGAAGTGCCAATATCCATTTCAGAGGTTTTTGTAAACTGGTAAGAGCTAAAGAGCAGCTTTAATGCAGTTTAGTTGTAGACAAGGTTTATTTTTAAACACAAAACATACGTTTAATTTGTAAAATGTTTTCAAAGTTGACTTTCTGTACACACGTCTTTGTGTTTGACGCATATGTAACAATGTGTTATTTACACTTGGGTGAATTAAAACGTTTTAAATGTGCGTTTAGCGTTATTTTTGGGGGGCTTTCAAAGTGTAGAAAATGTAAAAATGGGACTACATAATCCCAAAGTTATAGTACAGTATTTTCCAAACTCATATAATCTTTAATCAGTGCATGAAATCTAATAAAACATAATAATAATAAATTGAAAATACATTCATGCTCTTTAAATGATTGACTTTTGTCATCTTTACAGCATCGTGACGAGACGAAGGAAATTTGGATCACGTCAAACTTGCAACGTTAACAACAAATTCTCAGTAGTATGGCTCTCATAGAGGGGAATAAATAGTATAAAATCGATCATATAAATACATCCGTTAAAATATTGCTTGGACAAAAGTGAGGTGCGTGTTTGAGTCCGACTGGGATGTTGAGGGACTCATGTGGGAGGAGGGCCGTTGGTGTACCGTAACATAGGGTGAAAAGAGCGGGCAAAATTATTGGAGAGAGTGCAGCTGTAGTCGTCCTCGGAGAGAGGGACCAGACAGGCCAGGACCAGCAGCAGGAGGAACAGCAGATGAAGAGGGAAAGCGGCTCGCAGCACACGGTAGAAGAAGGAGCGCTGAGGAGACGGCTCACCAGTCCACCTGAAACAACAGCACACAGCACTTTTACTCACCACCTTACTATTCAATGTTTTTTGGGGGCTCATTTAAACACAGTTCACCCAAAAATAAAAATGTAGTCACTATTTATTTTACGTTTGAAAGCTGAAAACCTGTAGCCATTGACTTCTATTGCAGGAAAACAAATACCGTGGAAGTTAATGGTTACAGGTATCCAGCTTTCTTCAAAAGCTAAAAGTTTTATTTATAAAGCGCCTTTCCAAGGCACTTTACAAAAAAATGTAACAAAAGAAATAAGAATGATGACATAATTTTCATTTTTTGGTGAACAACTCCTTTAATATTGAGTTAGAATTATTAGTCCTTTATATCCCTCCAATTTCTGTTTATTCATTCATTTTCTTTTCGGCTTAGTCCGTTTATTAATCCAGGGTCACCACAGTGGAATGAACCACCAACTTATCCAGCATTTGTTTTACGCAGTGGATGCCCTTCCAGCTGCAACCCATCTCAGGGAAACATCCATACACACTCAATCGCACTCACACACTACGGACAATTTAGCCTACCCAATTCACCTGTACCACATGTCTTTGGACTTGTGGGGGAAACCGGAGCACCCGGAGGAAACCCACGCAACCACGTGGAGAACATGCAAACTCCACACAGAAATGCCAACTGACCCAGCTAAGGCTCGAACCAGCGACCTTCTTGCTGTGAGGCGAACGTGCTACCCACTACGCCACCGTGGCACCCAATTTCTGTTTAACGGTTAGAAATTAACACATTTCTAAAGATAATAATTTCAATAAATAATTTAACAACTGATTTCTTTTATCTTTTCCACGATGACAGTAAGTAATATAAGTATTGAGCTTACATTTAAAAACTAGGTAAATTAGGTTAACAAGGGTAAGTTAGGGTAATTAGACAAGGGCTGCGTCTGAAACCGCCTACTACTCAGTAGGTACTGCATTTGAATTTAAACGTACTACTCGGCCGTTAGAAAAGTACGTTCTATACAGTATGAATGTGAGAAGTATGAATGGAATTCGGACGTACTACATCCGCCATTTTGTCACGGTCACGTGACCTACCTGCGTCAGTTGCGTCGCTTCACTCCCATTCATGAATTCTCTCGTGGGGCATCATGGGATAATGCAGCGTGCATGGGATGCGCACTTCAGAATCTCGCCGGAAGTAGTAGGTCATCTGGGTACCTCTCGCATACTGATTTTCGAATTCTATGAATTCGGACATACTACTCGGCTCACATACTGATTTTAGCGTACTGTATAGTATGGAAGTATGCGGTTTCGGACGCAGCCTAGTCATTGTATAACAGTGTTTGTTCTGTAGAAAATGGAAAAAAAAATATGCTTAATGCTTAATATTGACCTTAAATGTTTTCTGTTTGTTTGTTTGTTTTAACTGTAAGAACTGTTTTTTCTTCTAGTCCAAATAAAACAAGTAAGTCTTTCTGCAAAAGAAAAAATATTATAGGAAATACTGTGAAAAAAAAAAATCATTGCTCTGTTAAACATCATTTGGAAAATGTTTGAAAAAATTAAAGTAAAAAAAATAACAGGATGGCTAATCGTTTCAACTGTATATATAAAATTCTATGTACTAATATTAATTATTAAAACATAAGTGTTCTTTACAGATGTAAAAGATCAAAAATGCCTGTACCGAGAGCACTCTGGGGATTTCTGGTCTCCTGAAGCATCAGTTGTTGACCCCTGAAACACAAAAAGAGTGATAAAGATAAAGTGAAAGTAAACAAAATGACAACAGTTCAACCAGAACATGTAGCCTGAAAGTATAACTGCACAATCTGTGTAGTAGTTTGATTCTACTGTATTATGAGAGAACAGTGCCTGCCTTCTTTTGGTATGTACTGTATTTGTTGACTAAATCAGTAGCCAAAGTCAATTGGTTGGTAAGAAAGTTCAGATGAGTTTAGATGCAAAAGTGTCGCCTGATATTTTTCTCCAGCTCCTGTGTGTATGTTCACATAGGTTCCTTTCATGATGAATAGATTCTTTTCATTGCGTTTCGTTCAATAGCTGAACATAATCATAGTTCTGAGGCTGAGAAGAAAAATCTACAGGGCACTTGCACGCTTTTGTATCTGAACTCTTCATTTATAATCGTTACAGTTAATTACAACATTTAAAAACTCACATTATATTAATGCTTTTCTTTTTTTAAATATGACTCTAATGTTAAGCAAGGCTGCATTTATTCAATTCATGTTTATAAAGTGATTTTACATCGTTGATTGTGTCAAAGCAGCTTAACATAGAAGCTCTAGTGAATTGAAACTGTGTCAGTCCAGTATTCAGTTCAGTTTAGTTCAGTTCAGGGTGGTTTAAATTTCACTGCTGAAAGTCCAAACACTGAAGAGCAAATCCATCGATGCGCAGCTCCACAAGTCCCAAACCAAGCAGGCCAGTGGCAACAGTGGCGAGGAACAAACTTCACCAACTGACGATAGTAAAGGGGGAAAAAAAAAAAAAAAAAACTCAAAAGAAACCAGGCTTAGTTGAGCACAACATTTTCTCCTCTGGCCAAACTTCCTGTGCAGAGCTGCAGTCTAGGTGCCAGTTACTGATTAAAATACAGTTAAACAGTAATGTTGTAAAATATTACAATTTACAATAACTTTATTTGAATGTATTGTAAAGTGAGGTTCCTCTCTGCTAAGCAAAACAGCATTTTCAACAGAAATCCCCGAAATTGTTCTTTCTGCTGCATAATATGAAAATCCAAGCTACTGGAGAATTTAAGAGACTAGCAAAGACGATCAATCTTATAAAGAGTCTTGTGATTTTTAGTTAAGTGTTTGGGAAAGTCACTTTTTAAATTAGTTTTAAACCAATGATGACATTTCTTTCCCTTTTAAAACATAAATGTTGCCATTTATACTTGCACAAAAATGACAGATGCTGTGTTAGCAGAAATATTCATTTCAAGTCAACACAATGGCAATGATTTAACTACATATTGTGGGATAATAAATGTATATAATATAAATTCAAATAAACAATAATCTACATATAACTGAAAGGTTATACTCTTTGGTTTTTAATCATATAATTTCATTAACAGCTCAGCCATGAGGGACATTACCTTTGTCTCCCTGACTACTGGCTAAGTCAAAGTGATGCAAATGCTGTAAACGGGGCCTCAGTGACTCTGCCTTTGTCTTTAGGTGATCAAATGGCCCGTTTTTTCACTGAGTGGTACAGTCTGGTACGGGTCGGTACGGGTCACCTTTATCAGGCTTGCGTTTCCACTGCAAAAGGGTTCTCTTTTGGTGGGCGTGGTGTACGACAGAAAGTTTGTCGACGTCATTTTCGTTCGAGGAAATGTCTACAGTAAAGCTTTATGGGACGTTCACAAATCATACGAGAAGCACTTCTCACAAAACAGATGCTTTATTATACACATAAACACTGGTGTAAAAATGTCATTACTGACTGAACATGATCTGATTATAACTGCAGATCAATGATGCGAAATAGCCTACGGTCTGCGATTATATCAAATAAATAAATAAATGCAGCATATATGAACACATACAGCCCCACACAGTCTCCGATGTTACCAAATTACAGACAAACTACACACAGCAGACATTTATGCCTTATTTAGGTTCAAAAACAATACAAAATAGAGCGCCGTCTGTGCAAACCTCTCATCTGTGTCTTTAATCTTCACCAGTACATGTAGCCTCTCCGTCATTATTCTCTCATTAGAGAGTAACTCCGTCATTCCCAGTTTTTATAGTCCAGGTTAAGAACTTTAAAATTTCAAACATTGACGCGCACGCGGGCACAAGAGAGAAGCGAAACCTCACACGCTCACGCTTATGGGCTCGTAACACATAATAATCTGCTCTTCTCCCGGCATGGTGGCTGTTCAAGACGACGACAAAGTTTGTTTGAGCTCGGGTCGACCATGGCTCGTTATTATATGCCGATATTATTTCGGAGCATTGTCTATCGGCTGTGTATTAAACATGGCGGGTCCTTTGTTTTCATTCTGCTTGTTGCGTGAGCAAATAACGTATCTCTGTAAGCCAATGGCGTTCAGCTGCGCGTCTAGCTCCGCCTTACGGCTCGCTTTGGTAGGCTTGGGACCCTTTGCAAAGGGTGACTAAAAAGTGGTACGGTACGGTTCGGTTCGGTACGCTTTTAGACAGTGGAAACGGCCTTAAAAGCGTACCGTACCGTACCATACCGTACCACTCAGTGGAAACGGGTCAAAAGACACCCTTTTGTTGATGAACTCATGTGGTCAGGAGCTGGGCAGGTTTCTAACACCTATATGCCGGTTATAATGCTGACTCTAAGATTTAATTTGCATGCTTTGCTTAGCCATCTCTCCTCCTCCTAAGAAGACAATATAGACAGGACAACTTTGTCTCAAATCAGACTTGTGATAAAACTTGCAGACTGCAGACCTCCAATGTACTTCTTGAAGACGATGTATGACTGCAGATTAACCAACACGTCTCAATAAAATAATTCAGCTTGTTTCAAGTCTCCTGGACTGGGTTCTCTGTCTATTTTCGCTCATTTTTATTTTTTTACAACAATACATTCAATAATAGTATAAAATATACAAAAATAATAATAAAAACATACTTTTTAAAATTTGAATTTCAGACCTTTACAAAATAAAGCAAATAACTCAAGTCCATACTTACAAAATACAGTAAATCCAGAGAAACCCAGAAAATTTAAGTGGTTTTTCCACAGCCATCTATATTCTATAAACGACTTGATAAATGACAGTTCAAACGAACAGCATTTAATCAGAACAGCATTTTGACCATTAATCTTACTATTTTATTATTAGTCTTTATTGTGACATTTGACTTTAATGTGTCCTTGCTGACTAAAAGTATTACTTTCTTTAAAAAAAAGAACTTACTGACCGCAAACTTTTGAACAGTAAAGTTTTATGTGGAAGACAAATGTGCTTCTGATGGCTTAAAGTAAATCCTCGACGTTTGACTGAAGGTTTAAACTTTAATTGTCTATTAATTGTCTCTTGGCTAAAACCTCAGTCAGTGAAGCTTTGCAGAACATCCCTGAGGGAATCCCGTTTCTGGGAAAAGTGCATTTTTCAACCAAATGTGCTCAGAAAGCAGTAATAAAGAAATAATTACTTCGTCAGTTGAAACAGAGTGTGATACTGTAAAGAACTTTTTCAGCCAATCCTCAGACCCCTGATATAAATCATTTGCAGTTTGCATCATAAGAATGTTCGTCAGAAGCTTCTCACCAGTCTCTCCTGGATGGTCTGGAGGTCCTGCTCGACCTGACGGGACAGCAGTCGTAGTTTGCTTCCGATGACGTGGAGTTTCTCTTTGGCTTCAGTGCTGTCCTCTCCTCCAGCCTCCGGGAGCAGTTCAGAGGCGATGTCCTGCAGGGAGTTCACCTGCTTCTGCCTGCCCTGAAGATCCACCGCCAGATCCTGCCACCAGGGGGAGCAACACGTGAGCTCAAAACACAAACAACAACAACAACAGCTGCCATACAGTACATTAATGCCTGAAGTTTCTGTGGCTCACCTTCAGTGTTTGTGTGTGTTCCTTAAGCGTGGACATCTGCACAGAGGCGTCGTTCATGTTGACGGCGTAGCGTCGGCTCTCTGCATGGGCCAGCCATAGCAGGAGAGAGTGAACCATCTCGTGAAACTCCTGCAGGAGGATACAAAACACAATTCATCAGTCTTTTCAGGTTTTTCACGGTTGCCTTTATAAAGCATACCGTAGTTATAACTGCTCAACCAATCACATTGCAGCAACTCAATGCATTGAGGCATGTAGATGTGGTGAAGTTCAAATTGAGTGGCAGAATTATGGCTGGGCGATTTAGGGAAAATATCTACTTGTGATATTTTTGGACAGATATTGTGATTGTGATTTGATGTGTGATTAAATGTTGTAAAGTCAAAATTAACTCAACATTGCAGTTTACACAATTTAAATCAAATGAATTTTTGAGGAGCATTGTTTGACTCAATTACTCTATATAATCTGTGCGTCTGCACAAACTTCTGCTCGATGTCATGACACATGCGTTGTGAATGCACTGATAAAACTAAAACGAATCTGCACTCGCAGCATGCTATTGGTTACTAAGCACATCACACAAACAGGAGATTCATGCATTTGCTCTTGAACGTAGTTTAAATATGTTTCTATATTGCATTCAGCTAGTATATAGCTAATCGCAACGTTTCAAAGCAGGATTTTATGTCAATTACGGTTAAACATTCAGCCCTAGGCATAATTGAGAAAAGTCCATTTAAAGAGCCCCTATTATGGGTTTTTGAAAATGAGCTTGCATACACAGCTCTAAGTGAAGTGAAATGTCCAGCTAAGGCTTAAATCTGAAAGTGCACAGTGTTTAAAACTATTGATTCATCCATAAAAGAGTCGACTCATAATTCCTCAAACGAATCGCCGTGCTTATGAGTCTTTAGCCATTTTGGCATGACATGAACACAAAACATAAGCCCCGCCTATTTGTGCACGCGCAGCTCCGGGAGATTTGAAACCCCCATCCCCGACCACAAACAACAGCGACGAGCAAAGGTTGCCAGATTGGGCGGTTTTGGATTTAATTGTGCAGGTAAAAACCTTTTGGATAGGGTTTGGACTGGAATCAGTCAGCTCCATCTGGCAACACAGAGCAGAGCACTGTGCTCGGCTGGATATTATTGGAAGTGTGCAGATGAACCAGAGATGAGACTGTGAAGAGTCAGTGGTTCAGGTTCATTTCTGCAGAAATACCTCAGCATTTTAGCCCAGCCGTGTGCTGTGTTCCCTCTGAGGAGTGCTTCTGAAATCTACACTCTTACAATAGAGGATTCGTCGACCGTTTGTTAAAGGAAGGACCAGAAAAAACTATTGATGTATGCAAAGGCGGACTAGCCATAGGGAGCACCGGGACATTTCCCGGTGGCCTGAAGGTGAATCTGGCCTGCTATCCAACAAGTGTGAGTAAATGCGATTAAAACGGTTGCCTCATTGTTTTCTCTAGCTTGAAAATGATGCATTTAATTGTGTTTAGTAAACTTTTAACAGCTTGTAGTGTATCTGGTTAACTTGTATTCTCATATCACGTCTAAAACACGTTGTAAACGTGACACTTGTCGCTTTGTTTACTGATTAAAAGGTGTTTGTGAGCTCGTGCTCCTCTGCTGTTTGTCATTGCTATGGCTTCATTATCCCAGCGACTCCTATATGAATCGTTCAGCAATTCATTTGTTCCAAAACCCTTCCTTAGAGCGATGCAGTTTGCATGATCTCCCCGTGGTTGCGTGGGTTTCCTCCGGGTGCTCCGGTTTTCCCCACAAGTCCAAAGACATGTGGTATAGGTGAATTGGGTAGGCCAAATTGTCCGTAGTGTATGAGTGTGAATGGATGTTTCCCAGAGATGGGTTGCAGCTAGACGGGCATACGCTGCGTAAAACAAATGCTGGATAAATTGGCGGTTCATTCCGCTGTGGCGACCCCAGATTAATGTAGGGACTAAGCCGACAAGAAAATGAATGAATGAATGAATGTTTTCGAGTGTTTACAGGATGGCATGTC
Organism: Danio albolineatus; assembly: GCA_903798035.1. NCBI lineage: Eukaryota > Metazoa > Chordata > Actinopteri > Cypriniformes > Danionidae > Danio > Danio albolineatus. The sequence continues at coordinate 24,154 of CAIGQQ010031455.1, forward strand.
AAAAATGGTCACTTTGTGACCCTTTTTTTAGATTACTCTATATTGAATGAAATCATTGTTGTCTAAACAGCCTCTACAAGTGTCATGTTGTTGCTGCCAGATGAGCTGTCCCGAGTATTTCAAAAGCAGCTGATTTACTGAGCTTTTCATGCACCATCTCAAAGGTTTAAAGAGTGTGATCAGAAAAAAGAAGAAATATCCAGTGAGTGCAATGAATGCATTATTGATGCCAGAGGTCACAGAAGAATGGCCAGACTGCTTCGATTTATGCCACAAAGAACTACAGCATTTCTGAAGGTCCATCCCATCATACCAGTCTTTATTGTGACTTGAATTGAATTCATCCTTGCTGACAAAAAGTATTGCTTTTTTTAAAGAGCCCATATTATGGATTTTTGAAAATGACCTTCCATGCAGTGTATAACACAGCTCTAAGTGCAGTGAAATGTCCAGCTAAGGCTTAAATCTGAAAGTGCAAAGTGTTTAAAACGATTGATTCATATATAAAAGAGTCGACTTGTTGTTTAAATGAATCGTTATTAGAACGAGTCTTTAGCCGTTTCGGCTTGACGTCAACGCGAAACATAAGCCCCGCCCACTAGTTGCGTGCGCAGACCCCGGGAAAATTGAACTCCCCGGCCCCGCCCACAGACATGAAGAAAAAGTAGATGACAACAAGCGCTCTGTCGCAATAAGTGTTGTAGTATAACCAGCGGGACAGCAGTGACGTGTGATCTGAGTTTGATGGCAGTATAAAGATTTAGAGAGAAGTATGGGAGCTTTTGTAGTATTGGTTTTCGCGTTTTGCTCTTTGTAGACGGTCCCTAAGGATCGGTCTCTGCCGCCTGTGCATAGAGTTCAATATAATGCGTCCAGCGCGTGGGCAAAGCTAATTTTTAGGAAAATAAGGTTGTAGGTGATTGTATACATTGCGACGGTTGAAAAGAGGTGCTATTTGTGTAGGAACAATGTTTCGGTCATGAGTTATTGATCCAGAAAACACGACTGCTGCTAACTTTACTGAATTTATCGGCATTCCGGTTAAATCATGTCCCGTAGACGCTATGCTCTGAAGTGCGAGGGAAAAGCTGTGTTATTTTCCCTACCTGGAAACCTCTTTCCCTACCTGGAGTGGTTGAGGTTTTTTTTGGTAAAATACCTGAGAATTATATCCCCAACATGGTGCTGTGTTCGCGCCATTTCTCTGAAGAGAGCTACACCAATCTACCAGCTTACAACGAGGGATTTGGTGCACGGTTGTTCCTAAAGGATGGATCAATAGCCAGTTTATTTGGACCAGCATGTTCTTCCAGTCTTGTTCAATGTAACAAGGTAAATATGGATGTAGTTGTCTGTATTGTGTTTGCTCCGTGCAGCATGTAGCGGTAGCCATTTAGCTTACTGCCGAATGTAACTATTTGTTGGCTTACAATAGTCCATGAAGTGTTCATCATTACTGAATGTTTGTTGTTATGATGAAGAATATAGCAATACGCTGTTGTACAACTGCAGTGATGTTTTTCAATATGTTCTGGCATTGGGCTGCTGACACGGACGTGATGTGGTGACGTGACCTGTTAGCGTCACGGAAAGGTGCTTGGAAAAAAAGACTCGCTTAGACGATTCATATGGGAGTCGGTGGGAAAATGAGGTAAAAATAAATAGATATTATAAGACATCGAAAGTGTTTTTTTAACCTTGCATACATATCATCCTGTTGTTTGGGACTTCAAAAAGTGAAATTTAACTGTTCTCAACCCAACATATGGGCTCTTTAAAACTGAAGGGGCTAGTGAGAGTACATGTTTCACTGTTGCCTCACCTGACAGCGCACTAGGGTGTTGCGTAGACTGTCCTCCCACCCCTCGAGACCAGCACAAGCTTCCGTCCAGCGGCGATTCATGCTACTCAGACCCTCCTGAAGCTCAGGTGCTCCTCCAGCAGCCTCTTGCTGCAGCTCAGGACCACACAGGTTCAGAGAGAGCATCATGGTCTTGTAGCGAGCAAACGTTTTCTGCATTTCCTGTGTGATTAATGTAGACGATAATGTTCTAGTGTAGTGTATATTCAATTATACACTGTAGCAGAGTCCACCTGTAGGGCAAAACAAGCTCTCACTCACTTTTAGTTGTTTGACCCTCTCTTCTAAGACCTGCACACTGGCTGATGTCTCAGGCCTCTGCAGTGTGTCCAGCTCAAGAGTGACGCAATCCAGCCAGGAAGTGATGTCATGCAGGTCTGAAGTCAGCTGCTGGGGGTCTCTGGTTCTGCACTGCTCTTTGCTCACTTCTTGAGCCTGCAGCAGCTCCCAGCGCTCAATCACTCCTGCTGAGAACAGAGTGGTAAATAGGTTCATGACTACCCCAGTGTACTTATTCATCAATTCATCCATCCCTTTATTTAATTCAACCGTAGATCTAATCAATCCATTCTTTCATATCTTTCCAACTATCCATACAGTACATCAGTTTAATCACGTATTCATCAACACTCATTGGCCACTTTATTAGGTACACATATCCAACTGCCCGTTAACGCAAATTTCTAATCAGCCAATCACATGGCAGCAACTCGATGCATTTAGGCATGCAGACATGGTCAAAACGACCTGCTGCAGTTCAAACACAGCATCAGAACGAGGAAGAAAGATGATTTAAGTGACTTTGAACGTGGCATGGTTGTTAGTGCCACAGCCTACCTGAGTGTTGTTGCTGACCATGTCCATCCCTTTATGCCCATAGTGTACCCATCTTCTGATGGCTTCTTCCAGCAGGATAACATGCCATGTCATAAAGCGCAAATCATCTCAGACTGCTCTCTTGACCATGACAATGAGTTCACTGTACTCAAATGGCCTCCACAGTCACCAGAACTCAATCCAATAGAGCACCTTTGGGATGTGGTGGAACGGGAGATTCGCATCATGTATGTGTAGCCGACAAAACTGCAGCAACTGCATCATACTATCATGTCAATATGGACCAAAATCTCGAAGGAATATTTCCAGTACCTTGTTGAATCTATGCTACTAAGGATTAAGGCAGTTCTGAAGGCAAAAAGGTATTAGTAAGGTGTACCTAATAAAGTGGACATTTATCAACCCAACTACATATCCATCAATTGATCCACCTATACTTACATCCAAGTAACTATCCACATATCCGGCCCCTCATCTACAAATCCAACTGTTCATCCATCCATCCATCCATGAATTTTATCCATCACTCCGTTTAACTATCTATCAGTCAATATCTTCTCGAACATCTATCCATCTACAATCCTTAACTCACATATCCAGCTAATCACCCATCCACTCATGCAGCTAACAATGAATCCATGAAGTAGCCTGATGCTGTAGTTCTTTTTTGTTTAGATGCTTTAGTTCTGATGACAAAAGTCTTTATGCATTACTAGACCTAGTCCCCCGTACAGGTGATTGGATGAGTCACTCAGCACAAGACGTCAGTGTAGACGTCAGCATCTGTACCTGACTGTTTGTCTGCAGTGTTGATGCCAGTGAGTCCTTGTTCCTCCTGCTGTTCTTCATCATCCAGAATCATAGAAACCCTCTTCACACTCTTGATGCTGCCGCTGCACTCAGACATCAGCTGGACCTTCACATACATCACATGCTACTTTACAATCACCTTTCAAATAAATGCTATGTACTGTATGTTTACCTTTTCTGATTCCACATGAAAGACAATGTGTGGTTTGTGGGTGTGCTGGGTGAAGAAGGAATGGGTATATACTCACATAGCCTTGTTTAAAAGGTGTGCTGGTGTGTGTAGGTGAAGAGGACTCCAGCTGGAAGGATTTCCTTTCAGGCATGTTTTGGAAGTGCCAATTCTGTCCTGTGTGTTTGTGTGTGTGTGTGTGTGTGTGTGTGTGTGTGTGTGTGTGTGTGTGT
>CAIGQQ010031457.1:0-15130 GCA_903798035.1 Danio albolineatus
CTTAAAAATATCAAAAAGTAAATTTTAGGCCTTAAAAAGTCTTTAATACACTACGGTTTTGTCTTGTAGGTCTCAAATAATTGTAAACAGGTTTTTCTAATTTTCCTACGTCCATGGAAAGGTGCCCAATCGGGCCAGCACATATCCAAAAATCCATCTCCATAGAACTTTTAACAAACTACAATAACTATTTACAAATATGGTTTAGTTATTATGCATACAATGCTATTTGCTTAAATGTCCTCTGTGTATTTAAAGTCCATGTATGGTGAGGACTCTGACCTGGACAGACTGGTGTGCTTACATCAACTTTATTATAGTTTTATAGATTTTTACTCTTTTTTTTTTTGTTGTTGTTGTAGATAAGTTATGTTGAAAAATGAAATTTCTGAAATTTCATTCAAATGGTCTTAAAAGCGTCTTTAAAAGTCTTAAATTTGACTTTGTGAAACCTGCAGAAACCCTGATTAAAATAACTGACACGATTAACAAACTCACCCCCAGACCAATGTGTGTCATCTTATATTTCACAAAGCTGAATCACGACAAATATTTATAAATATTTTTTGTGCTGTTTATAGCTTTTCACATTTAACATATCAATTTCTTTTCATTCTCAGCCAAATTTGATATGTGATTCATTCGTTATTAATTATATTGACCACAACACTGTGATTAATTACACTTAACATGTTTATCACATGACCCAAATGGGAGCACAACATTTTCTCATTTCTGTAATATAAACCGATACGTTTATTTTATGGTGATTACTTTTTTTTATTGATTGTATATGTGAGTGGTCACAGCATCTTTACTTTCTGATTTTCTTTCTAATAAACAAAACAAGATCCACTCCTCAACCTAGGCCTGTCACGATATTGATTTTTTGTTGCACGATATATTGCACCAAAATATATCGCAATAAACAATATTATTGTCATTTTAAGACCATTTTAGGCCAGTCATGATGCTATTATATTACCATTCAGGCATTACATAACAACGCAAGTGCACACTTCAAAAGAACACATAAATTAAATATTCTTAAGAACAAAATATTAATTTTAGTCATTTTAATAATTTAATTATTTGGCATTGGAATCAGAATGTGAAAACGCATATCCAAAACAAATAACAAATAATATGTTAACAAAAAAAGCAAGGTAAAAAGTAACAGAGGCTGCGATATCTGAACACCTTATAGGTCTATTTTCATATGTCAGGCACCCACATCAAAATATACTTTAGTCATTTATGGTAAATACTATAGTGTTTTTTTTTAACCATACTGACACTGGCACCTCCAGAGATAGAGAGGTTGTGCAATCAGCTAAAATGTTGCAAGAATTGGTTTTTACATATGGGCGATATATATTGCATCACCAAAAACTATTGAGGTCATGTTCATGTATTGTGCGATAAGTCGATATATTGATTATTGTGACAGGCCTACCTCAACCCCTAAATTGTCCTTAGTGAATGAGTGTGTATGGATGTTTCCCAGAGATGGGTTGCAGTTGGAAGGCCATCCGCTGCGTAAAACATATGCTGGATAAGTTGGCGGTTCATTCCGCTGTGGCGACCCAGATTAATAAAATAAAATATGTATATAGTTGAAGTCAGAATTATTAGCCCTCTGTTTATTTTTTCCCCCAATTTCTGTTTCAACACATTTATAATTATATTATTTTAATAACTCGTTTCTAATATCAGATTTATTTTATCCTTGCCATAATGACAGTAAATAATATTTTACTAGATATTTTTACAGCTTAAAGTGACATTTAAAGGCTTAACTAGGTTAATTAGGTTAACTATGCAGGTTAGAGTAATTAGGCAAGTTATTGTATAACGATGGTTTGTTCTGTAGACAGAAAATTAGCTTAAAGTGGCTAATAATTTTGACCTTTAAAATGTTTTTTAAAAAATTAAAAACTGCTTTTATTCTAGCCCAGATAAAACAAATAAGACTTTCTCCGGAAGAAAAAATACTATAGGAAATACTGTAATAAATCTTTATTATCCATGAGTCTTTCTGCCGGTTTGTCTGCAGCCGCTTTTTGAAAGTTCTAACATATCTATATCATAAAACTGAAATGGCCACTGCCGAATAAATAAAGAGGAACAATACATTTAATCAGCAAAGTAAACTATTTCACAAATATCTCAGATGTTACAGCTCAGATGAAAAAAAAAAGCTCATTTTAAGAAATGTTCTTTGCATTTGAAAAAAACATTTGATGAGAGCAACTTTCATCATATATATGCTTTGCAGGAGACCAAGCATTTAGTGCATGGAAATGTCTGTGGCAAGAACATCCTGGTGGTCCGGAAGGGTTTGGAGGAGGGCACGTCTCCTTTTGTGAAACTCAGTGACCCGGGGATCTCTCTGTCGGCTCTGTCTCAAGGAGGTAAGCTACTCGTGTTGTTATTCTCACGTGCTCTAGATCGAATCGAGCACATCCTGTACCCCATCTCTGTATCATTTCTCTAGTTACCTCTCTACTGTTTACTTCATCAGATTCTCTCGTGGTTGATAGAACAGGAAGCCAACCACTTCCTTATGGTGATGCTTGCTTCCTTTAGATCATATTTACAGCAGTGCAGTAGCTGTCCAGAGAACATAAATATTTCATATGTCATGAATGTTGTGCCATTCTTTGAGGTCAACTTATTATATCATCAGCGTCTTTAAAAAAAAAAAAAAAAACTAAAAGAAAACAAAGATGATAAGTAATAAGCTATATCATGTCCCGTTTCGACCTCCTCATCAGAACCCACCACTTGAATAGACGTATCAGATTATAGACTTGAAAGTAAACCAATAGTATTTAGGTGCAGACTTAAATTTGCAACCTGAGACTGCATATTTATATGATGATGATGATGATGATGATACTTAAATACAGGAGATTCTCAGCAAAAAAAGAGATTGACAGGAATGTAAAAATATAGACTATTTTAAGGGGTGTAAACAATAACAATGGTCCTAATGTATTTCCTGTATTACATTTTTAATGCTCATAGCTCCAAAGAATCCAAAAGGGTCCACCTATTGATAAATAATGTAAAAACAGCTGCCATAAAATTATGATATATTTAAATTGCCTCTTGTTTCAGTTATGTAATTGTTTGGCAACCAACAGGAAATGTTCATGGGCCAGTGACATGGCCACATTGAAATGGTCTATATACATATCTGTTTTTAAATCAAAACTAACCATATGACTTTGGCTGCATTTACACTGCAGATCTTGATGTTCAATTTCGATTTTGTGACTGTATGCGAATTATTATTATTATTATTTTTTTGATGACCGGCTTACATCGTTGTCTAAATATGACAACAGCAAAGGCGCAATGACCAAGAAAAAAAGAGTGGGCGCTGACTGACAGCTGATAATAAAAGAGTGCCCTTTTCTTCGTTCCTGTATTTAATCTGTTTTCAGAGTTTCATTTTTTTGGGTAACACTTTATTTTGATGGTCCATTTGAGTATTAGTAGACTGTCTGCTTAATATCTGTTGATACTGACATTTAACTGACAGTACATGTCAACTTACCCTAACTCTAACCCCAACCTAACAGTCTACTTATAATCCAATGAGAATTAGTTGCAATGTAACTTAAATTCAACAAACGGACCATCAAAATAAAGACCTTTTTTGTTTTGTTTTTGGCAAGCTGTTTTACTACAGTTTATGACAGAAAAGTTCTCATTTTGCCATCTTCTTTTAATCTAGGCCTTTTTAAACCAGTAGGCATTTTAATGTAGTCCATGGCGTGATTTATGCACGTGATGTATGCAATAGTTTTATATTAGTTTATATTGGTTACGTGGAGGATATTATGCTCTCTCGCTCTTGCTCTCTCTCTCTCTCCCTCTTTAAACGTGCTTAAGTACTTGTGTTTCATGACAATATAAAAGCTTTTTTGGTCCTCGTGTATGAAATTTAAGGTTTGCGACTCTGCTGAAGTCTGTTTTGAAATGAAAATATCAGACTTGACGTCATTCGCTTTAGTTTTTAATGATGCGCGACTCTCATTGATGGGTGAAAATACGATCCACCTGCTTACACTGCAGACACAAGGGCACGGTTCCGATTCATATCGGATGAATTTCCACATATAAACAAGACCTGAATATGATTTGAGCAAATCGTAATACTTGTGATTTCCAATATCGAATCTGTGCCACATGGGAGAAATTCAATTCAATTCAATTCACCTTTATTTGTATAGCGCTTTTACAATGTAGATTGTGTCAAAGCAGCTTCACATAGAAGGTTATTGTAAATTGAAAGTGCCAGTCCAGTTATTAGTGTTGGAGTTCAGTTCAGTTCAGTTCAGTGTTGTTTAATATTCACTACTTAGAGTCCAAAGACAGAAGAGTAATCCATCGGTGCGCAGCTCTAGCTGCAGTCGAGGTGCCGGAGGCTGGAGAACTCGAGGCTCGTCTGTCCTTGGAGGGTCACAGGAATCAGTCTCATGCTTGCTACTCTGCCAATTAGCTGCTCAGGATACAGCGTGGTCCAGGATTATGGAACCTTGGAATCGTCTCGTCCGTATCGCTGGATAGTCTCTGGGGGCCTCAGGATGAGTATCCCCAGGTGGAAATAGAGAACAAAGAGAATAATTAGCGTAGCTGCTGTTCATAGTGTATATAAACGAGATGTGTGGAGCACATTCATGCATCATACCGCTATGTGATGTATTAAGTGTATGCTTTACTAAAAAGATAGGTCTTTAATCTAGTTTTGAACTAGATTGAGTCACTTAAACCATGCAGTGTAAATGCAGCCTTTGTTAGCTCACATTGCTAGTTTTGTAGTGAACAATTCATCAAAAAAATGCCCTTGTAATCTAAAATTAAAATCTGAAAATGCACTTCATGTTTGTTTACAGTTAAACTCTCAGATTATCTGAGGAATTTAGCATATGAGATATAGGTGCAGACACACTTTTGCATATTTAACAGTGTTTAACAGATGGAAAGGAAATCTGTGTGTGCATCGTTGTGAACATCTGCATTTATATTGGACAGCGCACGGTAGATTGTAAGGCTACGCATTTTATGCTGATGTATGGTAATTCAAAATGGTATGTAAGTGTTTAAGTTTTTTACAATGTAAACTGAAAACCATGATACAAACTAAACTGACAATTTTGTAAAGCGTCCTATCCCTAATGGTCATACAGTGGGGAAAGTAAGTATTGAGCATGTCACCATTTTTCTCTGAAAACATATTTATAGAGGTGCTGTGGACTTGTTGGTAACAACCTAAAAAATCCATATATACAAAAGAAAGTAAATCTAATTAGTGTAGGGGTCCAAGCTACATTAAATAGACCGATAAGAGATTTTTTAGCTCATTTCAATGAATCGGATCTTGAGGATTCAAATCATTGATTCGACTCAATAGAGTTAGATTGAATCAGATCAAAAGATTCACGCTTTATCTACCATTTGTCTAGCAAATAGAAAAACATTGTTTAAAAATATTATTTACAAGGCCAACGATAATAACATAACACAGTATTGGGTTACTTTTAGCAAGGTAACAAAATCTACAGCTCGAGACAATGACTGATAAGCACACAAACGAGAACACAGTTCTTACAAAATGAGAACAAAGATTTATTGAGCTACACTACGATACATGAAACTAACTACAGAATAAGTAAACAACAAACAAGCGCACACACACATTCATCCATACACACAGAGGTAGTTTAGAGGATGCAAAATGAGTTGACAACAGTCCCAAATCAATTCTAGTACTTCTGACTAGATCTTAGAATCACACCTGAGAAACCACACAAGCAGAGATTGAGCTTATCTTTAACTGCTTAAGAACAATCAGCACCAGATCAGTTAGAGACAACGTTAATTCGTGTTACTTGCGATTTTGCTGAAGAAAATCTTGAGTCTCCCTCACTGACTTGAGCTTGGGAAGCATGTCGGTCCTGATTGGGTGGTGACGTCTTTTGGGCTCACTCCCTCGTGATTGGCTGTTGTTCTGGGTTACCGAGGTGACGGGCTCTCGGTTTGCGGAAGTTCGTGCGGTTTCAGCGGTCCTGAAACCTAACGAGATTGCATGGAAAGTTTTTGGTGACCCAATCGCGTGGCGTCGCGGTGTCCGTGCAGGCGCGAGAGGGGGCAGAGTGCACAGCTGGCGCGAGCAAGCTTGATGCAAAAAGCAAAGATTTTACGTTTGCAGGGCGTTTTTAAGTGACCTGGTCTGGTCCATCCCTGTGGCTCCGTCTTCCAATGAGCAGTGACCATGAAGGGCGGGTCAACCCCCTGTATCATGTAGTAAAGGTCAATGATTAACAGAGAATGCATGTTGGTTTCACATGGTAAAATCCCTTGTAAGTTTGTAACTCAAATGTTATAAAATTGAATTTTATTTCATACTACAAACTTTTCATTTACATCACTGTATTGCAAATGTCACTAGCTTTAATTTAGTGCCAAACACTATACATTTCAGACACACACAGAAGTTTAATCTGTTATAAGGGTTAAAACAACACATTGATTAACCTGGTTGGTTGGAATACTCAACATTTGAGGAAAACCTATAGCACATTATTTCAAAAGATGCATCTGCCTTCGTTTTGCATATTTCAAGAGATTGTCTTCAATTTCATGTATGCATTAATGTCCAGAGATCGTTAGTCTTTAGCAGGATGCCCTCGAGGCGAGCACATGACCAGTGAGTCATTCACCAATCGCGTGACACATAGCCCGCTGAAAATTCCTGTGAAACGCCTTTGTTTAGACTTAATAATTAACGAAGTTAGCTGAAGGGTCTTTCGAACATCTGCACGAGGCTTGGCCTGATTCAAACTGGTTTTAAAAGTTCTGCGATGTGCCGGTGAGTTCCAACATTCGTTTACAAATTAAGTTTTTCATAATAAAATGAAATAAGGTAGTGCAAGACCAGACAGTCGCTGAAATTTCTCAGTATTTATTTAGCAACCCTCTGCCCTTCCTGATTGTAAATTAATATTTAGCTGCTTCAGTCATTATCAGGATGAAGATGAACACAGGGTGAACATTTCAGCAAGACAACGATCCAAAACACCGCCAAGGAAACTCTCAAATGCTTTCAGAGAAAGAACATCAAGCTGTAGAATGGCCCAACCAATCTCCTGAACCATCAAGATTTTACACTCTGTTGAAATCTGTGAAAAACTCACACCTGAGTAATTGATGTGACTTCATTCTCCATATGAGAGGCATCTGTAAGCTGCCATCACCAAAAAAGCCTTTTATATAATGTATTAAATACATTTGAGTAGTTCAGTACTTTTCCTTGTGTCATTTCATTGTTATTACACATTTTTCAGATTGGTTTTGTTATATTCTTTGGGTTTTTACCAAAATCGGGTTAAATTCCATGTCAACAGTTCCTTTAGAAATATTATTATATTATTTTCTCTGATGTATACTGTTTTTCTCTCAGTATAATAGGGATATTTTTGATTTTGGAAGGTCGTTATGTTTGATATCTTTGTGTTACATGTGAAGAGCGTGTGGAGCGAATCCCGTGGATTGCTCCGGAGTGTGTTGCTGACGGGGCCCGTATAGGAAGCGCTGCGGACAAGTGGAGCTTTGGAGTCACTCTGCTGGAAATCTGCAACAACGGTGATCTTCCTGTCAGCAACAGCACATTATCTGAGGTATGGCTCCTCCAGATGTCTACATGACACCGCACAGTATCAGCACTTTCTAGAAGCTCTGCTCTGTGTACAGAAACAGCGCTTCTATGAGACCCAGAGTCGCCTGACGGTGCCGTCGTCTCAAGAGCTGGCCAGCTTCATCAGCATGTGTCTGACATACGATGCTGCTGCCCGGCCTTCCTTCCGGACCATTCTGAGGGAGCTGACAGAGATTCAGATTAAAAGTGAGTCGCCTCATACTGTGTGATCATGCACGTGGTGAGCAAGGGGTCCTTATGCTTTTTTCACTCTAAGCTTACTTTAATGCTGCTATTTGAGCTTAAAATAATCTGCAAAGTGTTATTCTCCCTATTAATACTGTGTCTGAACTCCCCTGATTGCTCTGATTTAGTCCCGAGTTTTGTTCTGGGAACAAATATCCTGAAATAAACTATTTCCATGTTGCTTTAGTACATGAGCGGTGACAACAAAAAAAACATTCTGCATCAATTTTAAGATTTTGCATCACAAAGCCTTAATTAATGCTGAGCTTAGTTTAAACTGCAGAAGGCGCTCTAGGCTCAATTTAACAGCTCTAGACCAGGGGTGACCAACCCTGCTTCTGGAGATCTACCGTCCTGCAGATTTCAGTTGCAACCCATATCAAACACACCTGCCTATAATTATCAAGTGCTATTCAGGTCCTGATTAATTGGTTCAGGTGTGTTTGATCAGGGTCGGAGCTGAACTCAGCAGAAAGGTAGATCTCCAGGAGCTGGGTTGAGCACCCCTGCTCTGGACTATTCTTTATGAGCAGATGGTGCTCAAGGCTAGTTTTTTAACAGTAGATGGCACTCTAGGGTAGTTTTTTGTAACATCTTTAGGCTAGTCTTTAAGAGTAGATGTTTAGCTTTTAACAGCAGATGCCACTCTAGGCTAGTTTGTAACAGCGCTAGACAACTCTCAAAGAGCAAATGGTGCTCTAAGCTAGTTTTTAACAGCAGATGGTGCTCTAGACTTGTTTTTTTAACAGTTCTAGACTAGTTTTTAACTGCAGGTTGCGCTCTAGGCTATTTTCTTAACAACAGATGATGCTCTAGACTAGATTTAAACAGCTCTAGACAAGTCTTTAAGAGCTCTATAGGCTATTTTTAACAGCAGGTGTTGCTCTAAAATGGCACTCTATGCTAGTTTGTAACAGCTCTAGGCTAGTTTTTAATGGCAAATGGTGCTCTAAGCTAGTTTTTAACAACAGCGGGATGCAAGTTTTAAACAGCTCTAGACCAGTCTTTAAGACCAGATAGCACTACACAGTCCTAGAATAGTTTTTAACTAATCTAGACTAACAGTTCTAGACTAGTTTTTCACAGCATGTGGCGCTCTAGGCTAGTTTTTACCAGCTCTAGGCTAGTTTTTTTTTTACAGCATATATCGCTCTAGAGTAATTTTTAACAGTTCTAGACTAGTCTTTAAGAGCAAATGGTGCTCTAAGCTAGTCTTTAACAACATATGACGCTCCAGGTTAGTTTTAAACAGTTCTATGCTAGTCTTTAAGACTAGATGGCATTCTAGGCTAGGCTAGTTTTTAACAGCTCTAGGCTAGTGTTCAACTTCAGGTGGTGCTTTAGGCTGTTTTTTAACAGTTCTAGGCCAGTTTTTTCACAGCACATGGCACTTTAGTTTTTACAGCTCTAGGCTAATCTTTAAGAGCAAATGGTGCTCTAGCCTATTTTTTAACATTAGATGGTGCTCTAGGCTCGTTTTGAACATTTCTAGGCTCGTTTTGACAGCAGATTGTACTTTAGGCTATTGTTAACATTTAGGAGTAGAGTAACCTCTTTAGGAGTAGACAGTGCTCTAGGCTAGCTTTTAACATCAGATGCCACTCTAGGCTAGTTTGTAACAGCTCTAGGCTAGTCTTTAAGAGCAGATGGCGCTCTAGACTATTTTTTAACAGCAGATGGTGCTCTAGGCTTGTTTTTAACAGTTCTAGGCTAATTTTTAACAGCAGGTTGCGCTGTAGGCTATTTTTTAACAGCTCTAGGCTAGTCTCTAAGAGCAAATGGTGCTCTAAGCTATTCTTTAACAACATATGACGCTCCAGCTTAGTTTTAAACAGTTCTAGGCTAGTTTAGGCTAGGCTAAACAGTTCTAGGCTAATGTTTCACAGCACATGGCACTTTAGTGTTTACAGCTCTAGGCTAATCGTTAAGAGAAAATGGTGCTCTAGGCTCGTTTTTAACTGTTCTAGACTAGTTTTTAACAGCAGATTTTGTTCTAGGCTAGTTTTTAACAACTCTAGGCTAGTCTTTAAAACCAAATGGTGCTCAAGCCTATTTTTTAACATTAGATGGTGCTCTAGGCTTGTTTTGAACAGTTCTAGACTCGTTTTTAACAGCAGATTGTGCTTTAGGCTATCGTTAACATCTTTAGGCTACTCTTTAGGAGTAGACGGTACTCTAGGCTAGCTTTTAACAGCTCTAGGCTAGTCTCAAAGAGCAAATGGTGCTCTTAGCTAGTTTTAAACAGCAGATGGTGCTCTAGGCTTTTTTTAACAGTTCTAGGCTAGTTTTTAACAGCAGGTGGTGCTCTAGGTTTGTTTTATACAGCAAATTGCGCTCTAGGCTTGTTTTTAACAGCTCCAGGCTAGTTTTTAAGAACAAATGGCACTCTATGCTAGTTTGTAACAGCTCTAGGCTAGTCTTTAATGGCAAATGGTGCTCTAAGCTACTTTTTAACAACAGGTGATGCTGTTGGCAAGTTTTAAACAGCTCTAGACCAGCCTTTAAGAGCTGATAGCACTCTACAGTTCTAGATAGTTTTTATCTAGATGGTGCTCTAGGCTTGTTTTTAACAGTTCTAGGCTAGTTTTTAACTAGTCTAGACTAACAGTTCTAGACTAGTTTTTTCACGGCATATTTAATTTTTAACAGCTCTAGGCTAGTCTGTAAGAGCAAACGATGCTCTAAGCAAGTCTTTAACAACATATGACGCTCCAGGTTAGTTTTAAACAGTTCTAGATTTGTCTTTAAGAGCAGATGGCACTCTAGGCTAGACTTGTTTTTAACAGTTCTTGGCTAGTCTTTAAGAGCAAATGGTGCTCTAGCCTATTTTTTTAACATAAGATGGTGCTCTAGGCTCGTTTTTAACAGTTCTTGGCTAGTTTTTAACAGCAAATTGTGCTCTAGGCTAGTTTTTAACAACTCTAGGCTAGTCTTTAAGAGTAGATGGCACTCCAAGCTATTTTTTAACATCAGTTGGTGCTCTAGGCTAGTTTTAACAGTTCTAGGCTAGTTTTAATCTCAAACTTTTTGCATTGACAGACAGCAAACCTAATTTTCTTTTCAAATCTGTGGCGGGTTTTTATTTATTTTATGTGCATTTGACAGTCAGATTTCTATGCATCTTATGTCTGTGAGCTCAGAAAACTGTATTTCAAGAATTTAAACTGACAAGACTAAGGCCCCATTTACACTAATGTGTTTTAGTTTTAAAAACTCATAAGTTTTGCTACAGTTACGCCATCTGTTCACACTACGCCAGAGTTTTCGAGCCCCAAAAACGGAGCGCTTTGGAAATGCTGCAGAGGCAGTTTTGGGGGGAAACAGAGACATTTGAAAACGGCGCCGTGAATGCTGAGATTCGCTACTGAGATTCGCTTTTGGGTCTCTGCGTATCCTTCCCTTATTAGTCAAGCCCCTATCACATGACGCCACCGGAAGACGGCAGACCAGCCTTCACTGTAAACAACATAGACATAGACATGGGAGCGTTGTTTGCACTATTGTTCGTTTTAGGTGTTATTGTGCAGTTAAACTCTGCCTTTTTTACTACAACAGCTGCATATATTTGCGAAGGCATGCTACTGTTTGAGCGTTCGCTAATCGCTCGCGTTTCACGTGGCGTAAGCCCTATTTAGAATGCCGAGCGAGACACATGCTTCCTGTTTATACTTCAACGCGCATGCCCAGAGTGCGCGAATGGTCATGTGATATATGTTTTTGGTGGAGAAGTGTGTACAGAGATATGTTCAGAAACGCTGGGTGAAACGCTAGTGTGGACGTGGAACGTTTTGATGCTAAAACGCCATTTTAAAACTAAAACGCACTAGTGTAAACGGGGCCTAATAAACACAAACAGATCTTTGTTTGTTATTACTAGAGTTAAACAAACAGAAAACAGGCTTATATATAAGGCTCCACCCTCTGTTGGAAAAGGGGCATGGAGCAGCAGCTGATTCGCAGTTAAAGAAACACACAGCATTTGCTCCTACACCAAAAAGGGCCATTTTTAGCATGAAATAAGAAATGATCAGAGGGGTATTTTGCTCTGGAACTTTTCAGACACATTCTTGCGAAAAGAAATTCTTTAAATCATATTATTGTATTATCGGTTCCATATTACAATGATGATGTTCGATTGAAAAATTGAAATGCTAATTCTGTCATTCTTTTTCACGCTCATACAATGAAACCTGACAGTGTCTCATGTAGTTTACCCCTAATTGTAAGATTCATAATATCTTCCTTTGTGTTCCACAGCATATGGAAAGTCATACAGGACTGATAGGATGGTGCATTACGATGTAGTTAACTTTTTTTTTAGGCAAAATCTCGCATCTGTCAAACTCACTCAGTATATGAAAGCATATTGCAGAGAAAATTGAAATGTGACTGCTAGCCTTCACACTTTCTATTAATGCAGAGAAGAAAGAAGAAATTGTGCTCGGATTAGTGCCTCAGTAAGCTTGCACTGAAGGTGTGAAGTTATTTAATGCATCATCTCATCTAATGCACAGAAAAACATCTCCGTTCGAGTAGATAAGCTGATGCCAGTGATAAAGGAATGCTGGCTGTCATTTAGAAAAGAAAAATAACATGTTTTTCATGTTAAAAGATTTTTTTTTTAAAGTGAGCGGAGGGGGGGTTAAGATCACTGATGGGCATTCTTTCAATTGCATCAGTAGCTACCTTTCCATCCACCTATTTTTATGCGCATTTTGAATGTGCGCATAAAAAATCAGCTGATGGAAATGCTAAGATGTGCAGAAATTAGGATAAACTTTTATTCGATAAGATGCGCATAAACTACGATGGAAACACTTTTACCGAACAAATTCCAGTATGCTCAATAAAAAAAAAGTCATGTGATTTTGTTATAAAAAATCACGTGATGATAAAATGTGTGTGAATAGACAAACCCACAGGCTGAGCACATTGTAAAACATCTGAAATGTTGTTTTGGTCATTCTAAAACACCTGAACCATTTCAGCATCAGTGTTATTATATTATTAATTACCTCCAAAAACAGGAGCGTCTGTGCTCCGCATCTCACGCCTTCAAATGCTAGCGAGCGTTCACTGCATGTCAGCATTGCCTTTTACAGTGCACTTCATAGGGAAAAGATTGACACAGCTTAATCATCAGGAAGTGATGATTTTTGTTCTCTTTGACTCATTGGATAGAACTGCTGCTTTATTCGCATGTCTTTTATGTGATATTACAGTTTTGCGCATAAAGATAATTAGCATTTTTGGATGGAAACATAGCTACTGATTTGATTCACAATTAAAACTGCAATAATTAATCAGTACTATTTAAACAAAAAGTGACACATTCTTTGTTAACAGGCTTTTTTATCACGAAGTCTTCTAATTTAAGGCATTATTTTAGGTTTGGAGCGAGTAAAAATCTATTTTCTGCTTTTTGCATTTGAGTCCTGCAGTTCAATTGAATTCAAATGTTCTGATTATAAGAACGTGTGTGTGTATTGGTATAGATATTTAAGTTTGTTTTGTATTTGTGTCATATACAGTTGAAGTCAGAATTATTAGCCCCCCCTTTGATTACTTTGTTTTTTTTTTATATTTCCCAAATGATGTTTAACATAGCAAGGATATTTTCACAGTATGTCTGATAATATTTTTTCTTCTGGAGAAAGTCTTATTTGTTTTATTTCGGCTAGGATAAAAGCAGTTTTCAATCTTTTAAAAAGCATTTTAAGGTCAAAATGAATAGCCCCTTTAAGCTATTTATTTTTTCGATAGTCTACAGAACAAACCATCGTTATCCAATAACTTGTCTAATTACCCTAGTTAAACTAATTAACCTGGGCACCACGGTGGCGTAGTGAGTAGCACGTTCGCCTCACAGCTAGAAGGTCGCTGGTTCGAGCCCTGGCTGGGTCAGTTGGCATTTCTGTGTGGAGTTTGCATGTTCTCCCCGTGGTTGCGTGGGTTTCCTCTGGGTGCTCCGGTTTCCCTCACAAGTCCAAAGACATGTGGTATAGGTGAATTGGGTAGGCTAAATTGTCTGTAGTGTATAAGTGTGAATGAGTATGTATGTTTCCCAGAGATGGGTTGCGGCTGGAAGGGCATCCGCTGCGTAAAAATATGCTGGATAATTTGGCGGTTCATTCCGCTGTGGCGACCCCAGATTAATAAAGGGACTAAGCCGACAAGAAAATGAATAAATGAATGAACTAATTAACCTAGTTAAGCCCTTAAATGTCACTTTAAGCTGTATAGAAGTGTCTCGAAAAATATCGAGTCAAATATTATTTACTGTCATCATGGCAAAGATAAAAGAAATCAGTTAATAGAGATGAGTGATTAAAACTATTTGTGTATTTTGAAATGTGTTGAAAAAATCTCTCTGTTGAACAGAAATCGAGGAGAAAAATAAGCGGGGACTAATAATTCGGGGGGGGCTAATAATTCTGACTTCAACTGTATGTGTGATTGTTTTTTGTGACATTGAACACTGGAAGTAATAATGCATCAAAATCAATGTTGTTTCTGATCATTTATGATAATATATAATGAATATATGATGCCACTAAAATAATAATAATAATAATAAAAGTAAACAAATACATATATTACTTTTTTTTCAACAATGGCAATTTGATTGGCTAAACTCTATAAATTTAGTTACATTTTGGTAGTTCTCATCAGAACTGTTGTTTGTACAGGAATCTATGTAAGTCAAAGTGTAAAAAAAGACACACTTTTGTTTTCTGTAAACCCGTGTGGAACTTTGTTTTTGGGTTAGGCAGATTGAGTTGATTTATCTTCATGCAGCCTTGCAGAACGTACTGCTGAACAATGTTTTTACCTTTTTTTATATCATACATAAAAACATTTGAATGTCTCAAAGCTGAAATCAGACTCTTTATAAAGTCCCTTCTCCAGACATTTTATATGAAAAATAAGGCATTAAAATTTTATTTGTATATGTAATTATAGTAGTTTTTTTACGTGAAGCTGCATATAAAATAATTATAAAATAATCAAATAAATAATTAAATAAACATTTAATTTTTTCTGTTTTTTCTGTTTAACAGAGAAGAGATTTTTTTCCCCATTTCTAAGCATAATAATTTTAATAACTTATTTCTAATCACTGATTCATTTTATCTTTGCCATAATGACAGTAAATAATATTTTACTAGATATTTT
>CAIGQQ010031457.1:15530-27405 GCA_903798035.1 Danio albolineatus
ATATTTAAAAAAAAATTAAACAATGGTAATTTGGCTCAAATCTATAAATTTAGTTACATGTTGGTAGTTGTCATTATGACTGTTGATTGTACAGGAATCTATGTAAGTGAAAGTGTAAAAAAAAAAAAAAAAAACTTGTTTTCTGTAAACCCGAGTGTAACTATGTTTTTGGGTTAGGCAGATTGAGTTGATTTATCTTCATGCAGCCTTGCAGAAAGTACTACTGAACAATGTTTTTACCTTTTTTTACATCATACATAAAAACATTTGAATGTCTCAAAGCTGAAATCAGACTCTTCATAAAGTCCCTTGTCCAGATATTTTTTACGTGACACTGCATAAAAATAATTATAAAATAATTAAATAAATAATTAAATAAATAACAATTTAATATTTTCTGTTTTTCTGTTTAACTGAGAGGAGTTTTTTCCCCATTTCTAAACATAATAATTTTAATAACTCATTTCTAATCACTGATTCATTTTATCTTTGCCATGATGACAGTAAATAATATTTTACTAGATGTTTTTAAGACTTCTATACAGCTTAAAGTGACATTTAAAGACTTAACTAGGTTAATTAGGTTAACTAGGCAGGTTAGAGTAACATCGTTATTGTATAACGATAGTTTGTTCTGTAGACTCCAAGAAAACATTAGCTTAAAGGGGCTATTCATTTTGACCTTAAAATGGTTTTTAAAAACTTCAAAACTGCTTTTATTCTAGTCGAAATAAAACAAATAAGACTTTCTCCAGAAGAAAAAATATTATCAGACACACTGTAAAAATTTCCTTGCTCTGATAAACATCATTTGGGAAATATAAAAAAAAAAGAAAAAAAAATCAAAATAAAATATTTGGAAGTCTCAGAGCTTATCAGCCAGCATATTGCCTAAAAAGCAGAGTATTATTTTTCAGTATTGAGCAGAATGTGTGTCGTTTGTGAAACTGATATGCTATTTGTCTTCTTCCGAAAGATCCAGACATTTCATCAGAGTGCGAGTCTCTTCCAGACAGAGACCCGAGCGTCTTCTTCAAGCGTTACCTGAGGAAGATTCGGGATCTGGGAGAGGTCAGTTTACCGCCTGTTCTGCGGTCAGCTCTTACCGTCATTTGTCCGTTTCATCTGATACTCTGCTTTCAGGGTCACTTTGGAAAGGTGATGCTGTACGTCTATGACCCTCACAATGACGGGACTGGCGAGTATGTGGCAGTGAAGGCCTTGAAGCAGGAGGGCGGCAGCAGTCTCCAAGATTCCTGGATGAAGGAGATCGAAATACTCAAATCGCTTTACCACAACAACATCGTCAAATATAAAGGCTGCTGTACTGAAATGGGTGAGAAACTAAAATCTGTGTGTAGCTGATATTTGAGGGCTTTTGTTTGTAGAGTTGCTTTATGGTTATAGAGAGTTCTGAACAGTGCAGTTCTGAAAGTAAAAATAAAGCAGGACAGGTGCCCTGAAGGAATGAATGCTGACTTATGTTTAAAATAATCATATTTAACAGTGTAATATATATTACATTATGCATAATAAATCGATATTATAGGAACATATTTATGCCTGATAATAAAAAAAGACATTACTCATGGTCATGGATTTATTTATTTATTTTTACTGCTTCAGATGTCACAGCACCCTCACATATGATCATCATTATAAATGAGTCTAAATAGCACTTAGAAAATATTTCATTTCTATTAAGTTGAATTGTTACATTTATTTATTCTGTTATTTACTTTTTTATCTGATTTTTAATATTTATTTTAATCTAAATTGTATCTATTGTATTTTTTTGCTTGTTTTAATGCAATATTTATGAAAAAAAATTCTACTTAAATTTTGAATTTAATTATACTCGCATTAATTATTTTACAATTATTAGTTTGAGTGTAATTTGTAGTTGTTGGTTTGTTTTTTTATTCTAATGTTTTTATCTAGTTTTTATTTTTATTATTTTATTTTACTTTTTTATTCTAATCACGTTTTGGTTGATTTATGTAATTCTAATTTGTGTTAATATTTTCTAATTATTTGTTCATTTATTAATTTTATTAGTATTTTAGTTGGTTTGCTTTACTTATTCTAATCAGTTTTTGTAGTTTTTACTTAGAATCTTATCATAGTTGAAATTAATTAGTATTCATTTCAGAAAATTGTTAGTATTTGCTGAATATAATGATCTCTTTTAATATAATTAGTATTTATATAATTTTTTATGATTGTTATTCTTCTTATTGCTTTATTTGGTAAACTTTAGGAATTATTTTGAATGTATTTTTACATTTTTAACATTATTTTATTTAATTATTGAATAATGTTAATAACATTAAATAATAATATATAATATGAAATATTTATATTTTTAAAAAGATTAACATGCATATATTTAAAGCACTTCCTTGTGGATTCCCGCAATATAGTTTATTTAAAAAAAAATATTTTCCCATTAAAAGAGAATTATTTTAAAATTATTATTATTATTATTATTATTCATTTATAATGATTTTTTTTACATATTATTGTTTTATCATATTTTTAAATCAAATTAATTCAGCCTTGATTAGCAGAAGAGACATCGTTTTAAAACACAAACTTAATATTTCCAATCTTTTGAACATTCAACTCCACTGCCACATACTGTAATTTATAACCACTGCCATGTACTGTAATTTATAACTAAAAACTTGACATGATAATCAGCATGTTTTATTTTTTGTTTCATCAACTCATGATGCAGAAAGTAATGGGCAAACTGTACGCATATTGTGTTGTTTCAGGTGGACAGGTGGTTCAGTTAATCATGGAGTACGTCCCGCTGGGAAGCCTCAGAGAATACATGCCCAAACACCGGCTGGGTATCGCACAGAGTCTCCTGTTCGCCCATCAGATCTGCCTGGTGAGACATTAAGATGCTTACACCCAGCCAATAAAAAAAATCAACTGAAATATGGGAGTAACTGTAAACGATGTACAGTTGTTTAAGTTGTAAATTGCAATTATACAACACAATCCAATTATTCTCATTACAATTCATCTCTCTTATTTTAAATACCAGCTTAATGTCAATATAAACATACTGCTTTCAGCAGCCAATGAAGAACCCCAAAAACTTTGTTTTGCTCATTTAACCCCCTCCAATGCCACTTTAGCCAATTATATTTCAGCACCCCGGGTTTTGCCTTTGTGGAAAACTACGTATTTCATTCATAAAGTCAGAAAAGCTCTCAAAACATGCACCCGTGACCGAAATGTAACCTCTGGTGGACAGTAGCAGCCTCCGAAATGAGATGCAGATTCCGAGTTCCACACCAGGTGGTTATTAGTTAGCAAATAATATAAATATCACAAACGTAAACATTAGATGAGCGGTTTACATTGTAACCCTGTGTCCTAACAACACGCTATGTGACCAGGTATGCAGTGATAAGCAATTTGGCTGTTTGCACCAGACGCGACATGACATAAATTTAAATACACCCATTCAAATGCACAGAATAGTGAGTGTACTGATATAAATTACAGACAATGTGACGTTATTTGTAATATTTATTTAAAATCACCATAATGCAGATTTGCAAGTATAAAATGGTTTGATTCCAAATATTTTAGGTGACTATTAAACTGCTAAACTTTTGATCTGATTAAACAAAAAATGAAAATTGAGTTGGATAAAAAAATAGATATGGATAACAATGAAACAAAATGTATATATGGATTATTTGTTGCACAACGTTATTATTGGAAGTGATATGCTTCAATTCTTTTCAATAGAAGTTCCTCATGATTAGAAAATGGTAAGTGTAGACAATAATCGAAAAAAAAAACATAATAGATTTATAAGTGTGAAACAAGTAGAGTTCGTTTGGTGCTTTCTTTTTGTTCTATTCCATTTAATTATGATTTAGTTCAATATCAATATGTCTGTTGAGGGTTATTTCTGTGTCCTGTTGTCCTGTAGGGAATGGACTATCTGCACTCCAAGCGCTACATACACCGTGATCTGGCTGCGCGAAATGTTTTGGTGGAGAACGAAGGGGTGGTGAAGATCGGGGACTTTGGTCTTACCAAGTACATTCCTGAAGGGGAGATTTACTATCGCGTCCGAGAGGATGGGGACAGTCCCGTTTTCTGGTAAGATGAAATGGCTTTGGGGTGATGGGTAATGTGCTCTCATGTGGAGGAGAACATCCTGCTGGACACTTTTGTCAAGTAAACATGATCTGTTAATGGATTTATGGACATTATTCCATTGTGTCACCCATTGAAAGCATAATTATCTTTCATTTTGATCGATTCAAAGAGCGTTAGAATACTGAAATGATTCTGTGGAAAGTAATTTGATTCCAAAAAGAACTTGCAGTTTGTCTTTGAAATATTAAAGGGATAGTTCAGACTAAAAAAATCAAATCTGCCATCATTAACTCACCCTTAACTGCTCTCTTTCTTCTATTTAACGTCAAAAGAAGAAGATATTTTGAAGAATGCTGCTAGCTGGACTTTCATTTTAAGGTAAAAAAAATATTCTGGAAGTTAATAGGTGCCATCCAGCAGCATTCTTCAAAATATCTTCTCTTGTGTTCAACAGAAGAAACCACATGATGGAGAATAAATAAGGGAATTTTCATTTTTGTGGGAACTATACCTTTAAATTAACCTCTCATTACTTTCTCGTTTTCAGGTATGCCATAGAGTGCCTGAAGGAGAGCAAGTTTTCCTTTGCCTCTGACGTTTGGTCTTTTGCTGTGACCCTCTATGAGATTTTGACCAACTGTAACCATCGCCAAAGCCCCCCTTCGGTACATTTTGATTTATGACTTTTTTTTAAATCAAATTTTAATGATGTAGTAAAGTTGCACTCAGTGGTGTTTAAATTGATTTTTCACTCAAAAATAATAATTCTATCAATGTGGTCAGAAAAAAAAAGCGTCTGCAGGTGTGGATATTTGAACATTCACCAAAAAAAAAAAAAACACCATGAACATCTATCATGAGGAGCCTTTTTTTTCTGTTTAGCTTATAGACCTTTTTCTTAGACCGCAAAATTACCCATTATGCTTTTCATGTATGCGTAAGGAGGATGTTAAGAACTTCCGGTCGCCAGCTTGATGCTTATAAAGAGTCACATTTGGACAGCTTTGAAATTATAGTTTTAATTAATTTTACTTACTTGTAACGTCTTTGAACTAATACTGATATTGATCAGTGACACCTCCTGGACTGAGTATTTAAAGAGCCCCTATTATACATTAAAAAGGGTCATATTTTGGTTTTGGGGGTCTCCAACAACAGGCTGATATGCATGCATGGTCAAAAAACACTTTCATTGTCTTATAATACGCATTTATTTTTACCTCATTATCCCAGCGACTCCTACTGTATATGAATCGTTCAGCGATTAATTTGTTCCAAAACCCCTCCTTAGCGCGATGCAAAACTGCGCTGATTGGGCCGATGACCCAGTCTGTTGCGATTGGTCGACATCATTCAGCACGAGAGAATTCCCACCACGGCTTATCATTACTGAAGTAGTCAGAGTGTATGCGTGAGCATATCTGCCAACACTTGTTTTTCCCGGGAGTCGTCCGTATTTCAGACACCTCACCCCCGAAACTAACCCCCCCGGTCTCCCAGCATATTACTTTATTCTTAAGCAGAAGTAAAAACAGCGACACACATTCAGTATTAGTGCACACAGTGGTAAAAGCTGAACCATTATGAAACAGGACCGCCACACGTGTGTAGGAGAGCTGATGTAACCATAGCAATGACAAACAGCAGTGAAACGCAAGCTCACAAACGCATTTTAATCTGTAAACAAAGCGGTTTACAACATGCTTTTAAACGCGATATGAGAATACAAGTTAACGATATACACTACAAGTGGTTACAAGTTACAAAACACAATTAAATGCATCATTTACAAGCTAGAGAAAACAATGAGGCGACCATTTTAATCGCACTTACACTTGTTGCAAACGGTCGACGAATCATCCGTTGTAATCGTGTAGATTTCAGAAGCACTCCTCAGAGGGAACACAGCACAAGGCTGGGCTATAATGCTAAAGCATTTCTGCAGAGATAAACCTCAACCACTGACTCTTCACAGTCTCATCTATTGTTCATCTGCACACTTCCACTAATATCCAGCCGAGCACAGTGCTCTTCTCTGTGTTGCCAGATGTAGCTGACTGATTCTAGTCCAAACCCTCCCCAAAAGTTTTTTTTACCTGCACAATCAAATTTAAAACCGCCCAATCTGGCAACCTTTGCTCACCGCTGTTGTTTGTGGGCGGGGTTGGGGGTTTCGAATCTCCCGGGGATGCACACGCACAAATGGGCAGGGCTTATGTTTCGTGTTCACGTCATGCCGAAACGGCTAAAGACTCGTAAGCACGGCGACTCGTTTGAGGAACTATAAGTCGACTCTTTTATGGATGAATCAATAGTTTTAAACACTGTGCACTTTCAGATTTAAGCCTCAGCTGGACATTTCACTTCACCTAGAGCTGTGTTACACACTGCATGCAAGCTCAGTTTCAAAAACCCATAATAGGGGCTCTTTAAAACATGTGATCTAACGGGAATGAAAAGCAACTGCTGTGAGTCATTTACCTTTACCGCCAGACTGCACCTTTGTGCGGTTTAAATGGAGCCTCGCCATCGCTAAAGTGAAGAGTTTCTGTCTTTTTTCAATTATTTAACCAGCCCAATCAAAGGTAATTCTCTAAAATGTTTGACACACACGTACTGTCCCACTGACACATTGATTGAGTGGCACAAAGTCAAAATAAAGAGCCATTTTGAAATGACAGGAAACACATACCGTGGTAAATACTATACATTAACTAAATGAAACATAAACTGCTCCCGATTATAATCAACATGTAAATCAGCCAGCATAGTATCAGTAGCGGACTTTTATTGGTCGTTTTTGGAAATTGCATGACTTGCATACCTGTTAATTTCATGCCAGTAATCTGGTTTGCTCTTTAATGCAGTGAAGTATTATAGCCACTGAGCTAACAGCTGACAGGTTGGGAACACACACACACACACACACACACACACACTCTGTATTTCTGATGCCAGACCCATGAACTAGGAGACCGTTTTTCTCTCACGCTTGAATCACATCTGACAGATTATAACGGCTTTAACACACACCTTTTAAAGTTGTGTGTCACAAAAACACTCTGTAATCCACTTTAAAATGCCATTGAAACCCATTTTCGGATTGCAAATTACCAGTTGTAAACGGAAGTTCTAAGCATTCTGCTGGAAGATGCTGGTCGCTTTGGCGCCCTCCATGCAGCAGCCAAGCAAAAGATATATAAGAAGACACATTTTTCAAATTGTTGGAACCCCACTAACATCCATAGAAGGAAAAAAAAATACAATGCTAGTCAATGGCTACAGATTTCCACCATTTTTTAAATTAGCTTCTTTTGTTTTGAACTGAAGAAAGCAACTCAACCAGGTTTGGAGAAATTAAAGGCTGAGTAAATGATGACAGAATTTTTGTCTTTTGACTAAGCCTGACAAAAGTTCATAATTCTTAGAAAATCGTGCCCATGGAAACATTCTTAGGGCCCTATTATACACCCGGCGCAATACGGCACAAGGCATGTAGGGGCACGATTTGTTCCTATTCTCAGGCCAGAGCAACAGTAATTTTCTTGTTTTGGGCCACGTTGTTTAAATAGCAATTGCATTTGCGCCATTTTGTGAACTTTGGGTGTGCTGGTCTAAAAAGGAGGTGTGTTAAGGCGCATTGTTGGTGCGTTGCTGTTTTGAGGAACTGAAATAGACCACGCCACTGACCAACTGAAAGCTGGTCTAAAATCCAGCACAGAGCACGTTAGTTATGTGCCTATGCAGGTCTAAAACGCTTACACATTGCTTAATACACACAAGATGTAGAGCAATACACAAATATCTTTACAAATGAAAACATTCAAAGGATTAAAATGTTGCAAAAATTATTATTTGCTACTTAAATATAAATACCACTGCCTCCATGCCTTTACATTTGTTGGCTTTTTCAGTTTATTCATGATAATTTGTATAATCTTATTATTATTAGCAGTAATATTTATTGTATACATATTTATACTTGCTTTAATAAAAACAAGTTTAGATTTGTCCACCTGTCGGGTTTAGGAGACATATGCGCATCACCATATATCACCATATGGGGCATAAGAATAGGATGTGTGTTTGGATATAACAAACCACACTTCGTTATTGTTATTGTTCATTTATTTGTTTGCTGGAAATTAGAATTGATTTTAGAAATAGTTTTGAAACAAATATTTTCGCTTAACAAACTAAATATGTAGGCTAATGGATGTGTTCAGTGAAATGTGTACAACACTGTTTCCTTATCCACAAATGTAAAGCAGTAAAGAGTAAAAGTAAAGTAAAGGAAAAGTAAAGAGGCTGAATGGAGGAGGCTCATTCTTTATCCTGGTGCTGCAGATGGTCGCTAGTGAAACAGTCAGTTTTTCCACTTACAAAGTCTGTCATGTAAATAGCAAATGCACCATGGTGCAACGCAACTGACTCTTAAACGGAATGGGAGATGAGACTCTGATTGGTTTAATGCACATTATGATCAAAACACACCCATAACTCATTAAGAGAATAAGCAGGATTCAGACATGCTCTTAATGCTTTTGCACCATGCGCTTTAGACTTTGCTCCTACATTGTTAAAATAGAGCCCTTGGTTATTATAAGCTTACACTTTATGATAAATAATTTTTCCACTTGTTTTTCAATTAAGAAAGATACACTATGCTGGTCAAATACTGAAATGACATTTAGTTCTATATTTGCAATAGTTCTTTACTTTATTGAGTTATGACTGTGTTTTCCGTAGAAATTCTCAGAGATGATGGGAACGGTCCACGGTCAGATGACTGTTGTGAAACTGATTTCCCTCCTGGAGAAAAACGAGAGATTACCATGCCCTCGAGACTGTCCCCGTGAGGTACAGTAAAACTATGCAGCTCAGAGAGTACAGTTGGAGTCAAAATTATTGGCCCTCCTGTGAATCTTTTTCAAATATTTCCCAAATTATGTTTAACAAAGTAAGTATTTCCTATAATATTCTTTCTTCTGAGAAAGTCTTATTTGTTGTATTTCGTCTAGAATAGAAGCAGTTTTTAATTTTTCTTTTTAAGGGTGCTTTAACATTTGTGGTTCGTTCAATTGGTCCGGACCAAGGGCAACAAATAACAAATTGTAGCATTTTTCTGCCATTTATGGTCCTTTTCACACCACACTGACTGCTTTGGTACGAACCAGTTGAAAAGAATCAAAATGCCGTCATGTGACAAAATCCACATAACTCATTGGCCAGGTGTTACTGAACGTATTTCCTAAACTGCTCTTCGATTGGTCAGAAATAACATGCGAGAAAATGCCAATAGAACTCCTGCAAGTAAACAAGCCGGCAGACACAAAATGTCACTGCACTGGCAGATTTTATGCTTGGTCATAGTATACTATATAGTTTGTAAACATCACTTTATACAGATTATACGTTTCGAGAATAAAGCGCGGCTGCGGCTGGAAAACAATGCAAAGCTGTTAAGCCTGGTTTAGACTTCTGCGTCGAGTGATTGCCATGACCCACAGTGCACGCTGTTGTGCATTTATACTTCTGCGAGCAGTTTATGTTGCTCTGCAATAACACTTCCGAAATGCTACAGTAGCTGGCTGGAAATGCTCTTTGTCGAGTTTTTTCGCTGGTGTTTTGTTTTTTCTGAACGTTACCCTAACATACAAGTTGCTCAAACTCGCTAATTTTGAGACGGGAACCGGCGGACATGCAAAAACTGTATTAATAAGGTAAACAAAAAGCAACAGTTTCCATCTAGAGATCCTTCATGGGACTCGACACTTGAAAACACTGACTCCATCAGGCTCGTGCGGCTCTAACCTCCACCCACACTTGTCTGCACGACCAAGCTGACCAATCACAGAGCTTGTGCTACGTGTCATTTCAAAGTGTAGTTACATTTTTGAGAGATGCGCGTCAGCGATGTCCACGGTGACCATGCGCAGGCTGAGCCGGAGCATACGCGCGCTTGACGCAGAAGTATAAATCAGCCTTTAGGAGGAGGTGTGAATTAATTTAGCTAAACTGCTGCATGGTCATCATCTGGAAATACTACCCACGGTTCATCAGGTAATGTTTTTCCCTCTCTCTCTCTCTCTGTTTAAAACTGTTGGTAAAGCCCTCTCAACAAATATTTTTCCTCCAAACCCCGTAAGATGGGACAGCGCATCGGACTACAGCAGCTGGATTAGTCCAAAATGGCGCAGTACTTTTTCCGGTTGGGTCTGTTTTAGTTCGGATCATGTTCTCACCACAAACGAACCGCTCCAGGGTGCGACCCGAGTGTGATTGCTACATTCACACCTGCGCGAACGAACCACACCAAGAGGGAAACCGAACTCTAGTGTGATACAGCCAAACTAAATAAGGCAGGTGTGAAAGCACCCCAAGGTCAATATTGTTAGCTGCTTAAGCAATTATTTTTTCGATTGTCTACAGAACAAACTTTAAGCTGAATACTAGTATCTTGTAAAAAGTCTAATATGATTTACTGTCATCATGACAAAAGTAAAAGAAATCAGTTCTTATAAATTAGTTAAACTATTATTTTTTTACAATTGTGTTAAAAAAATCTTCTTTATTTTAAACAGAAATTGGGGAAGAAAATATACAGGGGGCTAATAATTCAGCCACGCCAATAATTCTGACTTCAGCTGTGTTTTTTATGTATAAACATGAACATCTACCCTATTTCTCTGCACATTGGTTTCCTGCAGGTTTATTTACTGATGGAGCAGTGCTGGGACTTCAACCCTGGTCAGCGTCCGTCGTTCAAATCGCTGGCCGAGTCTCTGGAGGACATTCGAGGAACATACAAACTGCAGCCGTCGGTGCAGCTCGCTCAGCTCAACCATCGCTGACCTGCTCTATTCCCCTCATAGCCTTCAACCACAGCACTTCACTGTGAGCCTGACCACACTTGGCTGTTCGTGTCATTGGGCCGTATTTTTAGAAAAGAGGATGTTTATCATCACGTATGTGCTGTTTGAGGTTACCTCGCACTCAGCTGAAACTGAAAACCAGTGTTTGTGCTGGAGCCAGACCTCGATGTCTGAAATTCGCTTACAATGATAGAAGTTAGTAATACTTTATTGCAGTATACATGTATTTATTTTTCAGAAGGGTTGGGAAAGTGGTTTGTAGAGAAGAATAGCAACATGGCAGTCGTTTACATGCACATTCTTAAACTAATGATGCAGCAATTTAAATTTTAGCAATTAACCCATTTATATGTATCAGAATAAAGCCACGGCCACACTGCACTTCTCTTCACGTTACTTTAAGACTAAAGCGATCACCAATCTAGTCTAATTTTGCCAATCATTTCACCTGGAATATTGAAATGTGCACGCGTGACATGTAAGAAGGGTAGATTTACACATTGTGTAAGCAAAAAGAACCAGCGGAAAATATATTGTACACTTCAAAAGCTAGATTAGATATAAGTTATCAATAGCTAATTTGATGAATACATAAATAATAACACTTCTATTAGAATACACATACGGTTGAAGGCGAAAATATTAGACCTCCTGTGAAATTTGAATTCTTTTTCAATTATTTAGCAAGTGATGATTAACAGAGCAAAGGAATTTTCACAGTATTTCCTATAATATTTTTCTTTTCTTTTGGAGAAAGTCTGAATTATTCAGTTTGGCTTGAATTAATTTTATAACAATTTTTAAAATAAGTACTATTAGTCCCCTTAAGAAATATATATACATATATATATATATATATATATATA
>CAIGQQ010031458.1:0-15130 GCA_903798035.1 Danio albolineatus
CTTAAAAATATCAAAAAGTAAATTTTAGGCCTTAAAAAGTCTTTAATACACTACGGTTTTGTCTTGTAGGTCTCAAATAATTGTAAACAGGTTTTTCTAATTTTCCTACGTCCATGGAAAGGTGCCCAATCGGGCCAGCACATATCCAAAAATCCATCTCCATAGAACTTTTAACAAACTACAATAACTATTTACAAATATGGTTTAGTTATTATGCATACAATGCTATTTGCTTAAATGTCCTCTGTGTATTTAAAGTCCATGTATGGTGAGGACTCTGACCTGGACAGACTGGTGTGCTTACATCAACTTTATTATAGTTTTATAGATTTTTACTCTTTTTTTTTTTGTTGTTGTTGTAGATAAGTTATGTTGAAAAATGAAATTTCTGAAATTTCATTCAAATGGTCTTAAAAGCGTCTTTAAAAGTCTTAAATTTGACTTTGTGAAACCTGCAGAAACCCTGATTAAAATAACTGACACGATTAACAAACTCACCCCCAGACCAATGTGTGTCATCTTATATTTCACAAAGCTGAATCACGACAAATATTTATAAATATTTTTTGTGCTGTTTATAGCTTTTCACATTTAACATATCAATTTCTTTTCATTCTCAGCCAAATTTGATATGTGATTCATTCGTTATTAATTATATTGACCACAACACTGTGATTAATTACACTTAACATGTTTATCACATGACCCAAATGGGAGCACAACATTTTCTCATTTCTGTAATATAAACCGATACGTTTATTTTATGGTGATTACTTTTTTTTATTGATTGTATATGTGAGTGGTCACAGCATCTTTACTTTCTGATTTTCTTTCTAATAAACAAAACAAGATCCACTCCTCAACCTAGGCCTGTCACGATATTGATTTTTTGTTGCACGATATATTGCACCAAAATATATCGCAATAAACAATATTATTGTCATTTTAAGACCATTTTAGGCCAGTCATGATGCTATTATATTACCATTCAGGCATTACATAACAACGCAAGTGCACACTTCAAAAGAACACATAAATTAAATATTCTTAAGAACAAAATATTAATTTTAGTCATTTTAATAATTTAATTATTTGGCATTGGAATCAGAATGTGAAAACGCATATCCAAAACAAATAACAAATAATATGTTAACAAAAAAAGCAAGGTAAAAAGTAACAGAGGCTGCGATATCTGAACACCTTATAGGTCTATTTTCATATGTCAGGCACCCACATCAAAATATACTTTAGTCATTTATGGTAAATACTATAGTGTTTTTTTTTAACCATACTGACACTGGCACCTCCAGAGATAGAGAGGTTGTGCAATCAGCTAAAATGTTGCAAGAATTGGTTTTTACATATGGGCGATATATATTGCATCACCAAAAACTATTGAGGTCATGTTCATGTATTGTGCGATAAGTCGATATATTGATTATTGTGACAGGCCTACCTCAACCCCTAAATTGTCCTTAGTGAATGAGTGTGTATGGATGTTTCCCAGAGATGGGTTGCAGTTGGAAGGCCATCCGCTGCGTAAAACATATGCTGGATAAGTTGGCGGTTCATTCCGCTGTGGCGACCCAGATTAATAAAATAAAATATGTATATAGTTGAAGTCAGAATTATTAGCCCTCTGTTTATTTTTTCCCCCAATTTCTGTTTCAACACATTTATAATTATATTATTTTAATAACTCGTTTCTAATATCAGATTTATTTTATCCTTGCCATAATGACAGTAAATAATATTTTACTAGATATTTTTACAGCTTAAAGTGACATTTAAAGGCTTAACTAGGTTAATTAGGTTAACTATGCAGGTTAGAGTAATTAGGCAAGTTATTGTATAACGATGGTTTGTTCTGTAGACAGAAAATTAGCTTAAAGTGGCTAATAATTTTGACCTTTAAAATGTTTTTTAAAAAATTAAAAACTGCTTTTATTCTAGCCCAGATAAAACAAATAAGACTTTCTCCGGAAGAAAAAATACTATAGGAAATACTGTAATAAATCTTTATTATCCATGAGTCTTTCTGCCGGTTTGTCTGCAGCCGCTTTTTGAAAGTTCTAACATATCTATATCATAAAACTGAAATGGCCACTGCCGAATAAATAAAGAGGAACAATACATTTAATCAGCAAAGTAAACTATTTCACAAATATCTCAGATGTTACAGCTCAGATGAAAAAAAAAAGCTCATTTTAAGAAATGTTCTTTGCATTTGAAAAAAACATTTGATGAGAGCAACTTTCATCATATATATGCTTTGCAGGAGACCAAGCATTTAGTGCATGGAAATGTCTGTGGCAAGAACATCCTGGTGGTCCGGAAGGGTTTGGAGGAGGGCACGTCTCCTTTTGTGAAACTCAGTGACCCGGGGATCTCTCTGTCGGCTCTGTCTCAAGGAGGTAAGCTACTCGTGTTGTTATTCTCACGTGCTCTAGATCGAATCGAGCACATCCTGTACCCCATCTCTGTATCATTTCTCTAGTTACCTCTCTACTGTTTACTTCATCAGATTCTCTCGTGGTTGATAGAACAGGAAGCCAACCACTTCCTTATGGTGATGCTTGCTTCCTTTAGATCATATTTACAGCAGTGCAGTAGCTGTCCAGAGAACATAAATATTTCATATGTCATGAATGTTGTGCCATTCTTTGAGGTCAACTTATTATATCATCAGCGTCTTTACAAAAAAAAAAAAAAACTAAAAGAAAACAAAGATGATAAGTAATAAGCTATATCATGTCCCGTTTCGACCTCCTCATCAGAACCCACCACTTGAATAGACGTATCAGATTATAGACTTGAAAGTAAACCAATAGTATTTAGGTGCAGACTTAAATTTGCAACCTGAGACTGCATATTTATATGATGATGATGATGATGATGATACTTAAATACAGGAGATTCTCAGCAAAAAAAGAGATTGACAGGAATGTAAAAATATAGACTATTTTAAGGGGTGTAAACAATAACAATGGTCCTAATGTATTTCCTGTATTACATTTTTAATGCTCATAGCTCCAAAGAATCCAAAAGGGTCCACCTATTGATAAATAATGTAAAAACAGCTGCCATAAAATTATGATATATTTAAATTGCCTCTTGTTTCAGTTATGTAATTGTTTGGCAACCAACAGGAAATGTTCATGGGCCAGTGACATGGCCACATTGAAATGGTCTATATACATATCTGTTTTTAAATCAAAACTAACCATATGACTTTGGCTGCATTTACACTGCAGATCTTGATGTTCAATTTCGATTTTGTGACTGTATGCGAATTATTATTATTATTATTTTTTTGATGACCGGCTTACATCGTTGTCTAAATATGACAACAGCAAAGGCGCAATGACCAAGAAAAAAAGAGTGGGCGCTGACTGACAGCTGATAATAAAAGAGTGCCCTTTTCTTCGTTCCTGTATTTAATCTGTTTTCAGAGTTTCATTTTTTTGGGTAACACTTTATTTTGATGGTCCATTTGAGTATTAGTAGACTGTCTGCTTAATATCTGTTGATACTGACATTTAACTGACAGTACATGTCAACTTACCCTAACTCTAACCCCAACCTAACAGTCTACTTATAATCCAATGAGAATTAGTTGCAATGTAACTTAAATTCAACAAACGGACCATCAAAATAAAGACCTTTTTTGTTTTGTTTTTGGCAAGCTGTTTTACTACAGTTTATGACAGAAAAGTTCTCATTTTGCCATCTTCTTTTAATCTAGGCCTTTTTAAACCAGTAGGCATTTTAATGTAGTCCATGGCGTGATTTATGCACGTGATGTATGCAATAGTTTTATATTAGTTTATATTGGTTACGTGGAGGATATTATGCTCTCTCGCTCTTGCTCTCTCTCTCTCTCCCTCTTTAAACGTGCTTAAGTACTTGTGTTTCATGACAATATAAAAGCTTTTTTGGTCCTCGTGTATGAAATTTAAGGTTTGCGACTCTGCTGAAGTCTGTTTTGAAATGAAAATATCAGACTTGACGTCATTCGCTTTAGTTTTTAATGATGCGCGACTCTCATTGATGGGTGAAAATACGATCCACCTGCTTACACTGCAGACACAAGGGCACGGTTCCGATTCATATCGGATGAATTTCCACATATAAACAAGACCTGAATATGATTTGAGCAAATCGTAATACTTGTGATTTCCAATATCGAATCTGTGCCACATGGGAGAAATTCAATTCAATTCAATTCACCTTTATTTGTATAGCGCTTTTACAATGTAGATTGTGTCAAAGCAGCTTCACATAGAAGGTTATTGTAAATTGAAAGTGCCAGTCCAGTTATTAGTGTTGGAGTTCAGTTCAGTTCAGTTCAGTGTTGTTTAATATTCACTACTTAGAGTCCAAAGACAGAAGAGTAATCCATCGGTGCGCAGCTCTAGCTGCAGTCGAGGTGCCGGAGGCTGGAGAACTCGAGGCTCGTCTGTCCTTGGAGGGTCACAGGAATCAGTCTCATGCTTGCTACTCTGCCAATTAGCTGCTCAGGATACAGCGTGGTCCAGGATTATGGAACCTTGGAATCGTCTCGTCCGTATCGCTGGATAGTCTCTGGGGGCCTCAGGATGAGTATCCCCAGGTGGAAATAGAGAACAAAGAGAATAATTAGCGTAGCTGCTGTTCATAGTGTATATAAACGAGATGTGTGGAGCACATTCATGCATCATACCGCTATGTGATGTATTAAGTGTATGCTTTACTAAAAAGATAGGTCTTTAATCTAGTTTTGAACTAGATTGAGTCACTTAAACCATGCAGTGTAAATGCAGCCTTTGTTAGCTCACATTGCTAGTTTTGTAGTGAACAATTCATCAAAAAAATGCCCTTGTAATCTAAAATTAAAATCTGAAAATGCACTTCATGTTTGTTTACAGTTAAACTCTCAGATTATCTGAGGAATTTAGCATATGAGATATAGGTGCAGACACACTTTTGCATATTTAACAGTGTTTAACAGATGGAAAGGAAATCTGTGTGTGCATCGTTGTGAACATCTGCATTTATATTGGACAGCGCACGGTAGATTGTAAGGCTACGCATTTTATGCTGATGTATGGTAATTCAAAATGGTATGTAAGTGTTTAAGTTTTTTACAATGTAAACTGAAAACCATGATACAAACTAAACTGACAATTTTGTAAAGCGTCCTATCCCTAATGGTCATACAGTGGGGAAAGTAAGTATTGAGCATGTCACCATTTTTCTCTGAAAACATATTTATAGAGGTGCTGTGGACTTGTTGGTAACAACCTAAAAAATCCATATATACAAAAGAAAGTAAATCTAATTAGTGTAGGGGTCCAAGCTACATTAAATAGACCGATAAGAGATTTTTTAGCTCATTTCAATGAATCGGATCTTGAGGATTCAAATCATTGATTCGACTCAATAGAGTTAGATTGAATCAGATCAAAAGATTCACGCTTTATCTACCATTTGTCTAGCAAATAGAAAAACATTGTTTAAAAATATTATTTACAAGGCCAACGATAATAACATAACACAGTATTGGGTTACTTTTAGCAAGGTAACAAAATCTACAGCTCGAGACAATGACTGATAAGCACACAAACGAGAACACAGTTCTTACAAAATGAGAACAAAGATTTATTGAGCTACACTACGATACATGAAACTAACTACAGAATAAGTAAACAACAAACAAGCGCACACACACATTCATCCATACACACAGAGGTAGTTTAGAGGATGCAAAATGAGTTGACAACAGTCCCAAATCAATTCTAGTACTTCTGACTAGATCTTAGAATCACACCTGAGAAACCACACAAGCAGAGATTGAGCTTATCTTTAACTGCTTAAGAACAATCAGCACCAGATCAGTTAGAGACAACGTTAATTCGTGTTACTTGCGATTTTGCTGAAGAAAATCTTGAGTCTCCCTCACTGACTTGAGCTTGGGAAGCATGTCGGTCCTGATTGGGTGGTGACGTCTTTTGGGCTCACTCCCTCGTGATTGGCTGTTGTTCTGGGTTACCGAGGTGACGGGCTCTCGGTTTGCGGAAGTTCGTGCGGTTTCAGCGGTCCTGAAACCTAACGAGATTGCATGGAAAGTTTTTGGTGACCCAATCGCGTGGCGTCGCGGTGTCCGTGCAGGCGCGAGAGGGGGCAGAGTGCACAGCTGGCGCGAGCAAGCTTGATGCAAAAAGCAAAGATTTTACGTTTGCAGGGCGTTTTTAAGTGACCTGGTCTGGTCCATCCCTGTGGCTCCGTCTTCCAATGAGCAGTGACCATGAAGGGCGGGTCAACCCCCTGTATCATGTAGTAAAGGTCAATGATTAACAGAGAATGCATGTTGGTTTCACATGGTAAAATCCCTTGTAAGTTTGTAACTCAAATGTTATAAAATTGAATTTTATTTCATACTACAAACTTTTCATTTACATCACTGTATTGCAAATGTCACTAGCTTTAATTTAGTGCCAAACACTATACATTTCAGACACACACAGAAGTTTAATCTGTTATAAGGGTTAAAACAACACATTGATTAACCTGGTTGGTTGGAATACTCAACATTTGAGGAAAACCTATAGCACATTATTTCAAAAGATGCATCTGCCTTCGTTTTGCATATTTCAAGAGATTGTCTTCAATTTCATGTATGCATTAATGTCCAGAGATCGTTAGTCTTTAGCAGGATGCCCTCGAGGCGAGCACATGACCAGTGAGTCATTCACCAATCGCGTGACACATAGCCCGCTGAAAATTCCTGTGAAACGCCTTTGTTTAGACTTAATAATTAACGAAGTTAGCTGAAGGGTCTTTCGAACATCTGCACGAGGCTTGGCCTGATTCAAACTGGTTTTAAAAGTTCTGCGATGTGCCGGTGAGTTCCAACATTCGTTTACAAATTAAGTTTTTCATAATAAAATGAAATAAGGTAGTGCAAGACCAGACAGTCGCTGAAATTTCTCAGTATTTATTTAGCAACCCTCTGCCCTTCCTGATTGTAAATTAATATTTAGCTGCTTCAGTCATTATCAGGATGAAGATGAACACAGGGTGAACATTTCAGCAAGACAACGATCCAAAACACCGCCAAGGAAACTCTCAAATGCTTTCAGAGAAAGAACATCAAGCTGTAGAATGGCCCAACCAATCTCCTGAACCATCAAGATTTTACACTCTGTTGAAATCTGTGAAAAACTCACACCTGAGTAATTGATGTGACTTCATTCTCCATATGAGAGGCATCTGTAAGCTGCCATCACCAAAAAAGCCTTTTATATAATGTATTAAATACATTTGAGTAGTTCAGTACTTTTCCTTGTGTCATTTCATTGTTATTACACATTTTTCAGATTGGTTTTGTTATATTCTTTGGGTTTTTACCAAAATCGGGTTAAATTCCATGTCAACAGTTCCTTTAGAAATATTATTATATTATTTTCTCTGATGTATACTGTTTTTCTCTCAGTATAATAGGGATATTTTTGATTTTGGAAGGTCGTTATGTTTGATATCTTTGTGTTACATGTGAAGAGCGTGTGGAGCGAATCCCGTGGATTGCTCCGGAGTGTGTTGCTGACGGGGCCCGTATAGGAAGCGCTGCGGACAAGTGGAGCTTTGGAGTCACTCTGCTGGAAATCTGCAACAACGGTGATCTTCCTGTCAGCAACAGCACATTATCTGAGGTATGGCTCCTCCAGATGTCTACATGACACCGCACAGTATCAGCACTTTCTAGAAGCTCTGCTCTGTGTACAGAAACAGCGCTTCTATGAGACCCAGAGTCGCCTGACGGTGCCGTCGTCTCAAGAGCTGGCCAGCTTCATCAGCATGTGTCTGACATACGATGCTGCTGCCCGGCCTTCCTTCCGGACCATTCTGAGGGAGCTGACAGAGATTCAGATTAAAAGTGAGTCGCCTCATACTGTGTGATCATGCACGTGGTGAGCAAGGGGTCCTTATGCTTTTTTCACTCTAAGCTTACTTTAATGCTGCTATTTGAGCTTAAAATAATCTGCAAAGTGTTATTCTCCCTATTAATACTGTGTCTGAACTCCCCTGATTGCTCTGATTTAGTCCCGAGTTTTGTTCTGGGAACAAATATCCTGAAATAAACTATTTCCATGTTGCTTTAGTACATGAGCGGTGACAACAAAAAAAACATTCTGCATCAATTTTAAGATTTTGCATCACAAAGCCTTAATTAATGCTGAGCTTAGTTTAAACTGCAGAAGGCGCTCTAGGCTCAATTTAACAGCTCTAGACCAGGGGTGACCAACCCTGCTTCTGGAGATCTACCGTCCTGCAGATTTCAGTTGCAACCCATATCAAACACACCTGCCTATAATTATCAAGTGCTATTCAGGTCCTGATTAATTGGTTCAGGTGTGTTTGATCAGGGTCGGAGCTGAACTCAGCAGAAAGGTAGATCTCCAGGAGCTGGGTTGAGCACCCCTGCTCTGGACTATTCTTTATGAGCAGATGGTGCTCAAGGCTAGTTTTTTAACAGTAGATGGCACTCTAGGGTAGTTTTTTGTAACATCTTTAGGCTAGTCTTTAAGAGTAGATGTTTAGCTTTTAACAGCAGATGCCACTCTAGGCTAGTTTGTAACAGCGCTAGACAACTCTCAAAGAGCAAATGGTGCTCTAAGCTAGTTTTTAACAGCAGATGGTGCTCTAGACTTGTTTTTTTAACAGTTCTAGACTAGTTTTTAACTGCAGGTTGCGCTCTAGGCTATTTTCTTAACAACAGATGATGCTCTAGACTAGATTTAAACAGCTCTAGACAAGTCTTTAAGAGCTCTATAGGCTATTTTTAACAGCAGGTGTTGCTCTAAAATGGCACTCTATGCTAGTTTGTAACAGCTCTAGGCTAGTTTTTAATGGCAAATGGTGCTCTAAGCTAGTTTTTAACAACAGCGGGATGCAAGTTTTAAACAGCTCTAGACCAGTCTTTAAGACCAGATAGCACTACACAGTCCTAGAATAGTTTTTAACTAATCTAGACTAACAGTTCTAGACTAGTTTTTCACAGCATGTGGCGCTCTAGGCTAGTTTTTACCAGCTCTAGGCTAGTTTTTTTTTTACAGCATATATCGCTCTAGAGTAATTTTTAACAGTTCTAGACTAGTCTTTAAGAGCAAATGGTGCTCTAAGCTAGTCTTTAACAACATATGACGCTCCAGGTTAGTTTTAAACAGTTCTATGCTAGTCTTTAAGACTAGATGGCATTCTAGGCTAGGCTAGTTTTTAACAGCTCTAGGCTAGTGTTCAACTTCAGGTGGTGCTTTAGGCTGTTTTTTAACAGTTCTAGGCCAGTTTTTTCACAGCACATGGCACTTTAGTTTTTACAGCTCTAGGCTAATCTTTAAGAGCAAATGGTGCTCTAGCCTATTTTTTAACATTAGATGGTGCTCTAGGCTCGTTTTGAACATTTCTAGGCTCGTTTTGACAGCAGATTGTACTTTAGGCTATTGTTAACATTTAGGAGTAGAGTAACCTCTTTAGGAGTAGACAGTGCTCTAGGCTAGCTTTTAACATCAGATGCCACTCTAGGCTAGTTTGTAACAGCTCTAGGCTAGTCTTTAAGAGCAGATGGCGCTCTAGACTATTTTTTAACAGCAGATGGTGCTCTAGGCTTGTTTTTAACAGTTCTAGGCTAATTTTTAACAGCAGGTTGCGCTGTAGGCTATTTTTTAACAGCTCTAGGCTAGTCTCTAAGAGCAAATGGTGCTCTAAGCTAT
The DNA here is from genome assembly GCA_903798035.1 of Danio albolineatus. NCBI lineage: Eukaryota > Metazoa > Chordata > Actinopteri > Cypriniformes > Danionidae > Danio > Danio albolineatus. Next base: position 9,750 of record CAIGQQ010031458.1, read on the forward strand.
TCTTTAACAACATATGACGCTCCAGCTTAGTTTTAAACAGTTCTAGGCTAGTTTAGGCTAGGCTAAACAGTTCTAGGCTAATGTTTCACAGCACATGGCACTTTAGTGTTTACAGCTCTAGGCTAATCGTTAAGAGAAAATGGTGCTCTAGGCTCGTTTTTAACTGTTCTAGACTAGTTTTTAACAGCAGATTTTGTTCTAGGCTAGTTTTTAACAACTCTAGGCTAGTCTTTAAAACCAAATGGTGCTCAAGCCTATTTTTTAACATTAGATGGTGCTCTAGGCTTGTTTTGAACAGTTCTAGACTCGTTTTTAACAGCAGATTGTGCTTTAGGCTATCGTTAACATCTTTAGGCTACTCTTTAGGAGTAGACGGTACTCTAGGCTAGCTTTTAACAGCTCTAGGCTAGTCTCAAAGAGCAAATGGTGCTCTTAGCTAGTTTTAAACAGCAGATGGTGCTCTAGGCTTTTTTTAACAGTTCTAGGCTAGTTTTTAACAGCAGGTGGTGCTCTAGGTTTGTTTTATACAGCAAATTGCGCTCTAGGCTTGTTTTTAACAGCTCCAGGCTAGTTTTTAAGAACAAATGGCACTCTATGCTAGTTTGTAACAGCTCTAGGCTAGTCTTTAATGGCAAATGGTGCTCTAAGCTACTTTTTAACAACAGGTGATGCTGTTGGCAAGTTTTAAACAGCTCTAGACCAGCCTTTAAGAGCTGATAGCACTCTACAGTTCTAGATAGTTTTTATCTAGATGGTGCTCTAGGCTTGTTTTTAACAGTTCTAGGCTAGTTTTTAACTAGTCTAGACTAACAGTTCTAGACTAGTTTTTTCACGGCATATTTAATTTTTAACAGCTCTAGGCTAGTCTGTAAGAGCAAACGATGCTCTAAGCAAGTCTTTAACAACATATGACGCTCCAGGTTAGTTTTAAACAGTTCTAGATTTGTCTTTAAGAGCAGATGGCACTCTAGGCTAGACTTGTTTTTAACAGTTCTTGGCTAGTCTTTAAGAGCAAATGGTGCTCTAGCCTATTTTTTTAACATAAGATGGTGCTCTAGGCTCGTTTTTAACAGTTCTTGGCTAGTTTTTAACAGCAAATTGTGCTCTAGGCTAGTTTTTAACAACTCTAGGCTAGTCTTTAAGAGTAGATGGCACTCCAAGCTATTTTTTAACATCAGTTGGTGCTCTAGGCTAGTTTTAACAGTTCTAGGCTAGTTTTAATCTCAAACTTTTTGCATTGACAGACAGCAAACCTAATTTTCTTTTCAAATCTGTGGCGGGTTTTTATTTATTTTATGTGCATTTGACAGTCAGATTTCTATGCATCTTATGTCTGTGAGCTCAGAAAACTGTATTTCAAGAATTTAAACTGACAAGACTAAGGCCCCATTTACACTAATGTGTTTTAGTTTTAAAAACTCATAAGTTTTGCTACAGTTACGCCATCTGTTCACACTACGCCAGAGTTTTCGAGCCCCAAAAACGGAGCGCTTTGGAAATGCTGCAGAGGCAGTTTTGGGGGGAAACAGAGACATTTGAAAACGGCGCCGTGAATGCTGAGATTCGCTACTGAGATTCGCTTTTGGGTCTCTGCGTATCCTTCCCTTATTAGTCAAGCCCCTATCACATGACGCCACCGGAAGACGGCAGACCAGCCTTCACTGTAAACAACATAGACATAGACATGGGAGCGTTGTTTGCACTATTGTTCGTTTTAGGTGTTATTGTGCAGTTAAACTCTGCCTTTTTTACTACAACAGCTGCATATATTTGCGAAGGCATGCTACTGTTTGAGCGTTCGCTAATCGCTCGCGTTTCACGTGGCGTAAGCCCTATTTAGAATGCCGAGCGAGACACATGCTTCCTGTTTATACTTCAACGCGCATGCCCAGAGTGCGCGAATGGTCATGTGATATATGTTTTTGGTGGAGAAGTGTGTACAGAGATATGTTCAGAAACGCTGGGTGAAACGCTAGTGTGGACGTGGAACGTTTTGATGCTAAAACGCCATTTTAAAACTAAAACGCACTAGTGTAAACGGGGCCTAATAAACACAAACAGATCTTTGTTTGTTATTACTAGAGTTAAACAAACAGAAAACAGGCTTATATATAAGGCTCCACCCTCTGTTGGAAAAGGGGCATGGAGCAGCAGCTGATTCGCAGTTAAAGAAACACACAGCATTTGCTCCTACACCAAAAAGGGCCATTTTTAGCATGAAATAAGAAATGATCAGAGGGGTATTTTGCTCTGGAACTTTTCAGACACATTCTTGCGAAAAGAAATTCTTTAAATCATATTATTGTATTATCGGTTCCATATTACAATGATGATGTTCGATTGAAAAATTGAAATGCTAATTCTGTCATTCTTTTTCACGCTCATACAATGAAACCTGACAGTGTCTCATGTAGTTTACCCCTAATTGTAAGATTCATAATATCTTCCTTTGTGTTCCACAGCATATGGAAAGTCATACAGGACTGATAGGATGGTGCATTACGATGTAGTTAACTTTTTTTTTAGGCAAAATCTCGCATCTGTCAAACTCACTCAGTATATGAAAGCATATTGCAGAGAAAATTGAAATGTGACTGCTAGCCTTCACACTTTCTATTAATGCAGAGAAGAAAGAAGAAATTGTGCTCGGATTAGTGCCTCAGTAAGCTTGCACTGAAGGTGTGAAGTTATTTAATGCATCATCTCATCTAATGCACAGAAAAACATCTCCGTTCGAGTAGATAAGCTGATGCCAGTGATAAAGGAATGCTGGCTGTCATTTAGAAAAGAAAAATAACATGTTTTTCATGTTAAAAGATTTTTTTTTTAAAGTGAGCGGAGGGGGGGTTAAGATCACTGATGGGCATTCTTTCAATTGCATCAGTAGCTACCTTTCCATCCACCTATTTTTATGCGCATTTTGAATGTGCGCATAAAAAATCAGCTGATGGAAATGCTAAGATGTGCAGAAATTAGGATAAACTTTTATTCGATAAGATGCGCATAAACTACGATGGAAACACTTTTACCGAACAAATTCCAGTATGCTCAATAAAAAAAAAGTCATGTGATTTTGTTATAAAAAATCACGTGATGATAAAATGTGTGTGAATAGACAAACCCACAGGCTGAGCACATTGTAAAACATCTGAAATGTTGTTTTGGTCATTCTAAAACACCTGAACCATTTCAGCATCAGTGTTATTATATTATTAATTACCTCCAAAAACAGGAGCGTCTGTGCTCCGCATCTCACGCCTTCAAATGCTAGCGAGCGTTCACTGCATGTCAGCATTGCCTTTTACAGTGCACTTCATAGGGAAAAGATTGACACAGCTTAATCATCAGGAAGTGATGATTTTTGTTCTCTTTGACTCATTGGATAGAACTGCTGCTTTATTCGCATGTCTTTTATGTGATATTACAGTTTTGCGCATAAAGATAATTAGCATTTTTGGATGGAAACATAGCTACTGATTTGATTCACAATTAAAACTGCAATAATTAATCAGTACTATTTAAACAAAAAGTGACACATTCTTTGTTAACAGGCTTTTTTATCACGAAGTCTTCTAATTTAAGGCATTATTTTAGGTTTGGAGCGAGTAAAAATCTATTTTCTGCTTTTTGCATTTGAGTCCTGCAGTTCAATTGAATTCAAATGTTCTGATTATAAGAACGTGTGTGTGTATTGGTATAGATATTTAAGTTTGTTTTGTATTTGTGTCATATACAGTTGAAGTCAGAATTATTAGCCCCCCCTTTGATTACTTTGTTTTTTTTTTATATTTCCCAAATGATGTTTAACATAGCAAGGATATTTTCACAGTATGTCTGATAATATTTTTTCTTCTGGAGAAAGTCTTATTTGTTTTATTTCGGCTAGGATAAAAGCAGTTTTCAATCTTTTAAAAAGCATTTTAAGGTCAAAATGAATAGCCCCTTTAAGCTATTTATTTTTTCGATAGTCTACAGAACAAACCATCGTTATCCAATAACTTGTCTAATTACCCTAGTTAAACTAATTAACCTGGGCACCACGGTGGCGTAGTGAGTAGCACGTTCGCCTCACAGCTAGAAGGTCGCTGGTTCGAGCCCTGGCTGGGTCAGTTGGCATTTCTGTGTGGAGTTTGCATGTTCTCCCCGTGGTTGCGTGGGTTTCCTCTGGGTGCTCCGGTTTCCCTCACAAGTCCAAAGACATGTGGTATAGGTGAATTGGGTAGGCTAAATTGTCTGTAGTGTATAAGTGTGAATGAGTATGTATGTTTCCCAGAGATGGGTTGCGGCTGGAAGGGCATCCGCTGCGTAAAAATATGCTGGATAATTTGGCGGTTCATTCCGCTGTGGCGACCCCAGATTAATAAAGGGACTAAGCCGACAAGAAAATGAATAAATGAATGAACTAATTAACCTAGTTAAGCCCTTAAATGTCACTTTAAGCTGTATAGAAGTGTCTCGAAAAATATCGAGTCAAATATTATTTACTGTCATCATGGCAAAGATAAAAGAAATCAGTTAATAGAGATGAGTGATTAAAACTATTTGTGTATTTTGAAATGTGTTGAAAAAATCTCTCTGTTGAACAGAAATCGAGGAGAAAAATAAGCGGGGACTAATAATTCGGGGGGGGCTAATAATTCTGACTTCAACTGTATGTGTGATTGTTTTTTGTGACATTGAACACTGGAAGTAATAATGCATCAAAATCAATGTTGTTTCTGATCATTTATGATAATATATAATGAATATATGATGCCACTAAAATAATAATAATAATAATAAAAGTAAACAAATACATATATTACTTTTTTTTCAACAATGGCAATTTGATTGGCTAAACTCTATAAATTTAGTTACATTTTGGTAGTTCTCATCAGAACTGTTGTTTGTACAGGAATCTATGTAAGTCAAAGTGTAAAAAAAGACACACTTTTGTTTTCTGTAAACCCGTGTGGAACTTTGTTTTTGGGTTAGGCAGATTGAGTTGATTTATCTTCATGCAGCCTTGCAGAACGTACTGCTGAACAATGTTTTTACCTTTTTTTATATCATACATAAAAACATTTGAATGTCTCAAAGCTGAAATCAGACTCTTTATAAAGTCCCTTCTCCAGACATTTTATATGAAAAATAAGGCATTAAAATTTTATTTGTATATGTAATTATAGTAGTTTTTTTACGTGAAGCTGCATATAAAATAATTATAAAATAATCAAATAAATAATTAAATAAACATTTAATTTTTTCTGTTTTTTCTGTTTAACAGAGAAGAGATTTTTTTCCCCATTTCTAAGCATAATAATTTTAATAACTTATTTCTAATCACTGATTCATTTTATCTTTGCCATAATGACAGTAAATAATATTTTACTAGATATTTT
>CAIGQQ010031458.1:15530-27405 GCA_903798035.1 Danio albolineatus
ATATTTAAAAAAAAATTAAACAATGGTAATTTGGCTCAAATCTATAAATTTAGTTACATGTTGGTAGTTGTCATTATGACTGTTGATTGTACAGGAATCTATGTAAGTGAAAGTGTAAAAAAAAAAAAAAAAAACTTGTTTTCTGTAAACCCGAGTGTAACTATGTTTTTGGGTTAGGCAGATTGAGTTGATTTATCTTCATGCAGCCTTGCAGAAAGTACTACTGAACAATGTTTTTACCTTTTTTTACATCATACATAAAAACATTTGAATGTCTCAAAGCTGAAATCAGACTCTTCATAAAGTCCCTTGTCCAGATATTTTTTACGTGACACTGCATAAAAATAATTATAAAATAATTAAATAAATAATTAAATAAATAACAATTTAATATTTTCTGTTTTTCTGTTTAACTGAGAGGAGTTTTTTCCCCATTTCTAAACATAATAATTTTAATAACTCATTTCTAATCACTGATTCATTTTATCTTTGCCATGATGACAGTAAATAATATTTTACTAGATGTTTTTAAGACTTCTATACAGCTTAAAGTGACATTTAAAGACTTAACTAGGTTAATTAGGTTAACTAGGCAGGTTAGAGTAACATCGTTATTGTATAACGATAGTTTGTTCTGTAGACTCCAAGAAAACATTAGCTTAAAGGGGCTATTCATTTTGACCTTAAAATGGTTTTTAAAAACTTCAAAACTGCTTTTATTCTAGTCGAAATAAAACAAATAAGACTTTCTCCAGAAGAAAAAATATTATCAGACACACTGTAAAAATTTCCTTGCTCTGATAAACATCATTTGGGAAATATAAAAAAAAAAGAAAAAAAAATCAAAATAAAATATTTGGAAGTCTCAGAGCTTATCAGCCAGCATATTGCCTAAAAAGCAGAGTATTATTTTTCAGTATTGAGCAGAATGTGTGTCGTTTGTGAAACTGATATGCTATTTGTCTTCTTCCGAAAGATCCAGACATTTCATCAGAGTGCGAGTCTCTTCCAGACAGAGACCCGAGCGTCTTCTTCAAGCGTTACCTGAGGAAGATTCGGGATCTGGGAGAGGTCAGTTTACCGCCTGTTCTGCGGTCAGCTCTTACCGTCATTTGTCCGTTTCATCTGATACTCTGCTTTCAGGGTCACTTTGGAAAGGTGATGCTGTACGTCTATGACCCTCACAATGACGGGACTGGCGAGTATGTGGCAGTGAAGGCCTTGAAGCAGGAGGGCGGCAGCAGTCTCCAAGATTCCTGGATGAAGGAGATCGAAATACTCAAATCGCTTTACCACAACAACATCGTCAAATATAAAGGCTGCTGTACTGAAATGGGTGAGAAACTAAAATCTGTGTGTAGCTGATATTTGAGGGCTTTTGTTTGTAGAGTTGCTTTATGGTTATAGAGAGTTCTGAACAGTGCAGTTCTGAAAGTAAAAATAAAGCAGGACAGGTGCCCTGAAGGAATGAATGCTGACTTATGTTTAAAATAATCATATTTAACAGTGTAATATATATTACATTATGCATAATAAATCGATATTATAGGAACATATTTATGCCTGATAATAAAAAAAGACATTACTCATGGTCATGGATTTATTTATTTATTTTTACTGCTTCAGATGTCACAGCACCCTCACATATGATCATCATTATAAATGAGTCTAAATAGCACTTAGAAAATATTTCATTTCTATTAAGTTGAATTGTTACATTTATTTATTCTGTTATTTACTTTTTTATCTGATTTTTAATATTTATTTTAATCTAAATTGTATCTATTGTATTTTTTTGCTTGTTTTAATGCAATATTTATGAAAAAAAATTCTACTTAAATTTTGAATTTAATTATACTCGCATTAATTATTTTACAATTATTAGTTTGAGTGTAATTTGTAGTTGTTGGTTTGTTTTTTTATTCTAATGTTTTTATCTAGTTTTTATTTTTATTATTTTATTTTACTTTTTTATTCTAATCACGTTTTGGTTGATTTATGTAATTCTAATTTGTGTTAATATTTTCTAATTATTTGTTCATTTATTAATTTTATTAGTATTTTAGTTGGTTTGCTTTACTTATTCTAATCAGTTTTTGTAGTTTTTACTTAGAATCTTATCATAGTTGAAATTAATTAGTATTCATTTCAGAAAATTGTTAGTATTTGCTGAATATAATGATCTCTTTTAATATAATTAGTATTTATATAATTTTTTATGATTGTTATTCTTCTTATTGCTTTATTTGGTAAACTTTAGGAATTATTTTGAATGTATTTTTACATTTTTAACATTATTTTATTTAATTATTGAATAATGTTAATAACATTAAATAATAATATATAATATGAAATATTTATATTTTTAAAAAGATTAACATGCATATATTTAAAGCACTTCCTTGTGGATTCCCGCAATATAGTTTATTTAAAAAAAAATATTTTCCCATTAAAAGAGAATTATTTTAAAATTATTATTATTATTATTATTATTCATTTATAATGATTTTTTTTACATATTATTGTTTTATCATATTTTTAAATCAAATTAATTCAGCCTTGATTAGCAGAAGAGACATCGTTTTAAAACACAAACTTAATATTTCCAATCTTTTGAACATTCAACTCCACTGCCACATACTGTAATTTATAACCACTGCCATGTACTGTAATTTATAACTAAAAACTTGACATGATAATCAGCATGTTTTATTTTTTGTTTCATCAACTCATGATGCAGAAAGTAATGGGCAAACTGTACGCATATTGTGTTGTTTCAGGTGGACAGGTGGTTCAGTTAATCATGGAGTACGTCCCGCTGGGAAGCCTCAGAGAATACATGCCCAAACACCGGCTGGGTATCGCACAGAGTCTCCTGTTCGCCCATCAGATCTGCCTGGTGAGACATTAAGATGCTTACACCCAGCCAATAAAAAAAATCAACTGAAATATGGGAGTAACTGTAAACGATGTACAGTTGTTTAAGTTGTAAATTGCAATTATACAACACAATCCAATTATTCTCATTACAATTCATCTCTCTTATTTTAAATACCAGCTTAATGTCAATATAAACATACTGCTTTCAGCAGCCAATGAAGAACCCCAAAAACTTTGTTTTGCTCATTTAACCCCCTCCAATGCCACTTTAGCCAATTATATTTCAGCACCCCGGGTTTTGCCTTTGTGGAAAACTACGTATTTCATTCATAAAGTCAGAAAAGCTCTCAAAACATGCACCCGTGACCGAAATGTAACCTCTGGTGGACAGTAGCAGCCTCCGAAATGAGATGCAGATTCCGAGTTCCACACCAGGTGGTTATTAGTTAGCAAATAATATAAATATCACAAACGTAAACATTAGATGAGCGGTTTACATTGTAACCCTGTGTCCTAACAACACGCTATGTGACCAGGTATGCAGTGATAAGCAATTTGGCTGTTTGCACCAGACGCGACATGACATAAATTTAAATACACCCATTCAAATGCACAGAATAGTGAGTGTACTGATATAAATTACAGACAATGTGACGTTATTTGTAATATTTATTTAAAATCACCATAATGCAGATTTGCAAGTATAAAATGGTTTGATTCCAAATATTTTAGGTGACTATTAAACTGCTAAACTTTTGATCTGATTAAACAAAAAATGAAAATTGAGTTGGATAAAAAAATAGATATGGATAACAATGAAACAAAATGTATATATGGATTATTTGTTGCACAACGTTATTATTGGAAGTGATATGCTTCAATTCTTTTCAATAGAAGTTCCTCATGATTAGAAAATGGTAAGTGTAGACAATAATCGAAAAAAAAAACATAATAGATTTATAAGTGTGAAACAAGTAGAGTTCGTTTGGTGCTTTCTTTTTGTTCTATTCCATTTAATTATGATTTAGTTCAATATCAATATGTCTGTTGAGGGTTATTTCTGTGTCCTGTTGTCCTGTAGGGAATGGACTATCTGCACTCCAAGCGCTACATACACCGTGATCTGGCTGCGCGAAATGTTTTGGTGGAGAACGAAGGGGTGGTGAAGATCGGGGACTTTGGTCTTACCAAGTACATTCCTGAAGGGGAGATTTACTATCGCGTCCGAGAGGATGGGGACAGTCCCGTTTTCTGGTAAGATGAAATGGCTTTGGGGTGATGGGTAATGTGCTCTCATGTGGAGGAGAACATCCTGCTGGACACTTTTGTCAAGTAAACATGATCTGTTAATGGATTTATGGACATTATTCCATTGTGTCACCCATTGAAAGCATAATTATCTTTCATTTTGATCGATTCAAAGAGCGTTAGAATACTGAAATGATTCTGTGGAAAGTAATTTGATTCCAAAAAGAACTTGCAGTTTGTCTTTGAAATATTAAAGGGATAGTTCAGACTAAAAAAATCAAATCTGCCATCATTAACTCACCCTTAACTGCTCTCTTTCTTCTATTTAACGTCAAAAGAAGAAGATATTTTGAAGAATGCTGCTAGCTGGACTTTCATTTTAAGGTAAAAAAAATATTCTGGAAGTTAATAGGTGCCATCCAGCAGCATTCTTCAAAATATCTTCTCTTGTGTTCAACAGAAGAAACCACATGATGGAGAATAAATAAGGGAATTTTCATTTTTGTGGGAACTATACCTTTAAATTAACCTCTCATTACTTTCTCGTTTTCAGGTATGCCATAGAGTGCCTGAAGGAGAGCAAGTTTTCCTTTGCCTCTGACGTTTGGTCTTTTGCTGTGACCCTCTATGAGATTTTGACCAACTGTAACCATCGCCAAAGCCCCCCTTCGGTACATTTTGATTTATGACTTTTTTTTAAATCAAATTTTAATGATGTAGTAAAGTTGCACTCAGTGGTGTTTAAATTGATTTTTCACTCAAAAATAATAATTCTATCAATGTGGTCAGAAAAAAAAAGCGTCTGCAGGTGTGGATATTTGAACATTCACCAAAAAAAAAAAAAACACCATGAACATCTATCATGAGGAGCCTTTTTTTTCTGTTTAGCTTATAGACCTTTTTCTTAGACCGCAAAATTACCCATTATGCTTTTCATGTATGCGTAAGGAGGATGTTAAGAACTTCCGGTCGCCAGCTTGATGCTTATAAAGAGTCACATTTGGACAGCTTTGAAATTATAGTTTTAATTAATTTTACTTACTTGTAACGTCTTTGAACTAATACTGATATTGATCAGTGACACCTCCTGGACTGAGTATTTAAAGAGCCCCTATTATACATTAAAAAGGGTCATATTTTGGTTTTGGGGGTCTCCAACAACAGGCTGATATGCATGCATGGTCAAAAAACACTTTCATTGTCTTATAATACGCATTTATTTTTACCTCATTATCCCAGCGACTCCTACTGTATATGAATCGTTCAGCGATTAATTTGTTCCAAAACCCCTCCTTAGCGCGATGCAAAACTGCGCTGATTGGGCCGATGACCCAGTCTGTTGCGATTGGTCGACATCATTCAGCACGAGAGAATTCCCACCACGGCTTATCATTACTGAAGTAGTCAGAGTGTATGCGTGAGCATATCTGCCAACACTTGTTTTTCCCGGGAGTCGTCCGTATTTCAGACACCTCACCCCCGAAACTAACCCCCCCGGTCTCCCAGCATATTACTTTATTCTTAAGCAGAAGTAAAAACAGCGACACACATTCAGTATTAGTGCACACAGTGGTAAAAGCTGAACCATTATGAAACAGGACCGCCACACGTGTGTAGGAGAGCTGATGTAACCATAGCAATGACAAACAGCAGTGAAACGCAAGCTCACAAACGCATTTTAATCTGTAAACAAAGCGGTTTACAACATGCTTTTAAACGCGATATGAGAATACAAGTTAACGATATACACTACAAGTGGTTACAAGTTACAAAACACAATTAAATGCATCATTTACAAGCTAGAGAAAACAATGAGGCGACCATTTTAATCGCACTTACACTTGTTGCAAACGGTCGACGAATCATCCGTTGTAATCGTGTAGATTTCAGAAGCACTCCTCAGAGGGAACACAGCACAAGGCTGGGCTATAATGCTAAAGCATTTCTGCAGAGATAAACCTCAACCACTGACTCTTCACAGTCTCATCTATTGTTCATCTGCACACTTCCACTAATATCCAGCCGAGCACAGTGCTCTTCTCTGTGTTGCCAGATGTAGCTGACTGATTCTAGTCCAAACCCTCCCCAAAAGTTTTTTTTACCTGCACAATCAAATTTAAAACCGCCCAATCTGGCAACCTTTGCTCACCGCTGTTGTTTGTGGGCGGGGTTGGGGGTTTCGAATCTCCCGGGGATGCACACGCACAAATGGGCAGGGCTTATGTTTCGTGTTCACGTCATGCCGAAACGGCTAAAGACTCGTAAGCACGGCGACTCGTTTGAGGAACTATAAGTCGACTCTTTTATGGATGAATCAATAGTTTTAAACACTGTGCACTTTCAGATTTAAGCCTCAGCTGGACATTTCACTTCACCTAGAGCTGTGTTACACACTGCATGCAAGCTCAGTTTCAAAAACCCATAATAGGGGCTCTTTAAAACATGTGATCTAACGGGAATGAAAAGCAACTGCTGTGAGTCATTTACCTTTACCGCCAGACTGCACCTTTGTGCGGTTTAAATGGAGCCTCGCCATCGCTAAAGTGAAGAGTTTCTGTCTTTTTTCAATTATTTAACCAGCCCAATCAAAGGTAATTCTCTAAAATGTTTGACACACACGTACTGTCCCACTGACACATTGATTGAGTGGCACAAAGTCAAAATAAAGAGCCATTTTGAAATGACAGGAAACACATACCGTGGTAAATACTATACATTAACTAAATGAAACATAAACTGCTCCCGATTATAATCAACATGTAAATCAGCCAGCATAGTATCAGTAGCGGACTTTTATTGGTCGTTTTTGGAAATTGCATGACTTGCATACCTGTTAATTTCATGCCAGTAATCTGGTTTGCTCTTTAATGCAGTGAAGTATTATAGCCACTGAGCTAACAGCTGACAGGTTGGGAACACACACACACACACACACACACACACACTCTGTATTTCTGATGCCAGACCCATGAACTAGGAGACCGTTTTTCTCTCACGCTTGAATCACATCTGACAGATTATAACGGCTTTAACACACACCTTTTAAAGTTGTGTGTCACAAAAACACTCTGTAATCCACTTTAAAATGCCATTGAAACCCATTTTCGGATTGCAAATTACCAGTTGTAAACGGAAGTTCTAAGCATTCTGCTGGAAGATGCTGGTCGCTTTGGCGCCCTCCATGCAGCAGCCAAGCAAAAGATATATAAGAAGACACATTTTTCAAATTGTTGGAACCCCACTAACATCCATAGAAGGAAAAAAAAATACAATGCTAGTCAATGGCTACAGATTTCCACCATTTTTTAAATTAGCTTCTTTTGTTTTGAACTGAAGAAAGCAACTCAACCAGGTTTGGAGAAATTAAAGGCTGAGTAAATGATGACAGAATTTTTGTCTTTTGACTAAGCCTGACAAAAGTTCATAATTCTTAGAAAATCGTGCCCATGGAAACATTCTTAGGGCCCTATTATACACCCGGCGCAATACGGCACAAGGCATGTAGGGGCACGATTTGTTCCTATTCTCAGGCCAGAGCAACAGTAATTTTCTTGTTTTGGGCCACGTTGTTTAAATAGCAATTGCATTTGCGCCATTTTGTGAACTTTGGGTGTGCTGGTCTAAAAAGGAGGTGTGTTAAGGCGCATTGTTGGTGCGTTGCTGTTTTGAGGAACTGAAATAGACCACGCCACTGACCAACTGAAAGCTGGTCTAAAATCCAGCACAGAGCACGTTAGTTATGTGCCTATGCAGGTCTAAAACGCTTACACATTGCTTAATACACACAAGATGTAGAGCAATACACAAATATCTTTACAAATGAAAACATTCAAAGGATTAAAATGTTGCAAAAATTATTATTTGCTACTTAAATATAAATACCACTGCCTCCATGCCTTTACATTTGTTGGCTTTTTCAGTTTATTCATGATAATTTGTATAATCTTATTATTATTAGCAGTAATATTTATTGTATACATATTTATACTTGCTTTAATAAAAACAAGTTTAGATTTGTCCACCTGTCGGGTTTAGGAGACATATGCGCATCACCATATATCACCATATGGGGCATAAGAATAGGATGTGTGTTTGGATATAACAAACCACACTTCGTTATTGTTATTGTTCATTTATTTGTTTGCTGGAAATTAGAATTGATTTTAGAAATAGTTTTGAAACAAATATTTTCGCTTAACAAACTAAATATGTAGGCTAATGGATGTGTTCAGTGAAATGTGTACAACACTGTTTCCTTATCCACAAATGTAAAGCAGTAAAGAGTAAAAGTAAAGTAAAGGAAAAGTAAAGAGGCTGAATGGAGGAGGCTCATTCTTTATCCTGGTGCTGCAGATGGTCGCTAGTGAAACAGTCAGTTTTTCCACTTACAAAGTCTGTCATGTAAATAGCAAATGCACCATGGTGCAACGCAACTGACTCTTAAACGGAATGGGAGATGAGACTCTGATTGGTTTAATGCACATTATGATCAAAACACACCCATAACTCATTAAGAGAATAAGCAGGATTCAGACATGCTCTTAATGCTTTTGCACCATGCGCTTTAGACTTTGCTCCTACATTGTTAAAATAGAGCCCTTGGTTATTATAAGCTTACACTTTATGATAAATAATTTTTCCACTTGTTTTTCAATTAAGAAAGATACACTATGCTGGTCAAATACTGAAATGACATTTAGTTCTATATTTGCAATAGTTCTTTACTTTATTGAGTTATGACTGTGTTTTCCGTAGAAATTCTCAGAGATGATGGGAACGGTCCACGGTCAGATGACTGTTGTGAAACTGATTTCCCTCCTGGAGAAAAACGAGAGATTACCATGCCCTCGAGACTGTCCCCGTGAGGTACAGTAAAACTATGCAGCTCAGAGAGTACAGTTGGAGTCAAAATTATTGGCCCTCCTGTGAATCTTTTTCAAATATTTCCCAAATTATGTTTAACAAAGTAAGTATTTCCTATAATATTCTTTCTTCTGAGAAAGTCTTATTTGTTGTATTTCGTCTAGAATAGAAGCAGTTTTTAATTTTTCTTTTTAAGGGTGCTTTAACATTTGTGGTTCGTTCAATTGGTCCGGACCAAGGGCAACAAATAACAAATTGTAGCATTTTTCTGCCATTTATGGTCCTTTTCACACCACACTGACTGCTTTGGTACGAACCAGTTGAAAAGAATCAAAATGCCGTCATGTGACAAAATCCACATAACTCATTGGCCAGGTGTTACTGAACGTATTTCCTAAACTGCTCTTCGATTGGTCAGAAATAACATGCGAGAAAATGCCAATAGAACTCCTGCAAGTAAACAAGCCGGCAGACACAAAATGTCACTGCACTGGCAGATTTTATGCTTGGTCATAGTATACTATATAGTTTGTAAACATCACTTTATACAGATTATACGTTTCGAGAATAAAGCGCGGCTGCGGCTGGAAAACAATGCAAAGCTGTTAAGCCTGGTTTAGACTTCTGCGTCGAGTGATTGCCATGACCCACAGTGCACGCTGTTGTGCATTTATACTTCTGCGAGCAGTTTATGTTGCTCTGCAATAACACTTCCGAAATGCTACAGTAGCTGGCTGGAAATGCTCTTTGTCGAGTTTTTTCGCTGGTGTTTTGTTTTTTCTGAACGTTACCCTAACATACAAGTTGCTCAAACTCGCTAATTTTGAGACGGGAACCGGCGGACATGCAAAAACTGTATTAATAAGGTAAACAAAAAGCAACAGTTTCCATCTAGAGATCCTTCATGGGACTCGACACTTGAAAACACTGACTCCATCAGGCTCGTGCGGCTCTAACCTCCACCCACACTTGTCTGCACGACCAAGCTGACCAATCACAGAGCTTGTGCTACGTGTCATTTCAAAGTGTAGTTACATTTTTGAGAGATGCGCGTCAGCGATGTCCACGGTGACCATGCGCAGGCTGAGCCGGAGCATACGCGCGCTTGACGCAGAAGTATAAATCAGCCTTTAGGAGGAGGTGTGAATTAATTTAGCTAAACTGCTGCATGGTCATCATCTGGAAATACTACCCACGGTTCATCAGGTAATGTTTTTCCCTCTCTCTCTCTCTCTGTTTAAAACTGTTGGTAAAGCCCTCTCAACAAATATTTTTCCTCCAAACCCCGTAAGATGGGACAGCGCATCGGACTACAGCAGCTGGATTAGTCCAAAATGGCGCAGTACTTTTTCCGGTTGGGTCTGTTTTAGTTCGGATCATGTTCTCACCACAAACGAACCGCTCCAGGGTGCGACCCGAGTGTGATTGCTACATTCACACCTGCGCGAACGAACCACACCAAGAGGGAAACCGAACTCTAGTGTGATACAGCCAAACTAAATAAGGCAGGTGTGAAAGCACCCCAAGGTCAATATTGTTAGCTGCTTAAGCAATTATTTTTTCGATTGTCTACAGAACAAACTTTAAGCTGAATACTAGTATCTTGTAAAAAGTCTAATATGATTTACTGTCATCATGACAAAAGTAAAAGAAATCAGTTCTTATAAATTAGTTAAACTATTATTTTTTTACAATTGTGTTAAAAAAATCTTCTTTATTTTAAACAGAAATTGGGGAAGAAAATATACAGGGGGCTAATAATTCAGCCACGCCAATAATTCTGACTTCAGCTGTGTTTTTTATGTATAAACATGAACATCTACCCTATTTCTCTGCACATTGGTTTCCTGCAGGTTTATTTACTGATGGAGCAGTGCTGGGACTTCAACCCTGGTCAGCGTCCGTCGTTCAAATCGCTGGCCGAGTCTCTGGAGGACATTCGAGGAACATACAAACTGCAGCCGTCGGTGCAGCTCGCTCAGCTCAACCATCGCTGACCTGCTCTATTCCCCTCATAGCCTTCAACCACAGCACTTCACTGTGAGCCTGACCACACTTGGCTGTTCGTGTCATTGGGCCGTATTTTTAGAAAAGAGGATGTTTATCATCACGTATGTGCTGTTTGAGGTTACCTCGCACTCAGCTGAAACTGAAAACCAGTGTTTGTGCTGGAGCCAGACCTCGATGTCTGAAATTCGCTTACAATGATAGAAGTTAGTAATACTTTATTGCAGTATACATGTATTTATTTTTCAGAAGGGTTGGGAAAGTGGTTTGTAGAGAAGAATAGCAACATGGCAGTCGTTTACATGCACATTCTTAAACTAATGATGCAGCAATTTAAATTTTAGCAATTAACCCATTTATATGTATCAGAATAAAGCCACGGCCACACTGCACTTCTCTTCACGTTACTTTAAGACTAAAGCGATCACCAATCTAGTCTAATTTTGCCAATCATTTCACCTGGAATATTGAAATGTGCACGCGTGACATGTAAGAAGGGTAGATTTACACATTGTGTAAGCAAAAAGAACCAGCGGAAAATATATTGTACACTTCAAAAGCTAGATTAGATATAAGTTATCAATAGCTAATTTGATGAATACATAAATAATAACACTTCTATTAGAATACACATACGGTTGAAGGCGAAAATATTAGACCTCCTGTGAAATTTGAATTCTTTTTCAATTATTTAGCAAGTGATGATTAACAGAGCAAAGGAATTTTCACAGTATTTCCTATAATATTTTTCTTTTCTTTTGGAGAAAGTCTGAATTATTCAGTTTGGCTTGAATTAATTTTATAACAATTTTTAAAATAAGTACTATTAGTCCCCTTAAGAAATATATATACATATATATATATATATATATATATA
>CAIGQQ010031459.1:1938-31337 GCA_903798035.1 Danio albolineatus
TATATATATATATATATATATATATATATATATATATATATATATAAGGTTTGGTGACTAAAGTATTATTTTAATAAATATATATGTTTAATAAATTTATTTTGTTCAAATTCACTAGAATATATTGTCTATATTTACTACGAAATTGATATAAATATTCAATTTCATAATGGGGTGTACTCATTTATGCTAAGTACTGTACGTATGTTTATATTAATATAAAAACAACGCATTGCCTATATTAAGAAAGCATTATTTGGTAGAAAAAAATGTTTTTATAATCACAACAAATAAAAACATTTGTTATTCTGACCATTTATCATTTTCTGAAGATATTTTTATTTGGCTTTAGAAAAAGAAAAAAGACAACTATAGAACAAAACAAATATTAACATTCTCAAACTCAAACCTGATAAATACACTAAACCCAGAGAATTGTCAAGTTGTCTCTAAACTATTTACATATCTATATACATGTATTCAAATATTTTGACCTACATATTTTGCAGTGAACTTGGAATATATAGATACAACCAACAACTTTAAACTGATGTTTTATACATTATTCGTAATTTTCATCTTTCATGTATAGTCAATTTTTTAAATATTGTGATTCGCTGGTTTTGTTCATGGCGTGTAACTCTTAAACAAAGACTTAAAAACCCTTAAGAGGAAAATGAATAGAAAATACACCTCAATATACATATACTGTACATTATTCTATACATATTTCTGAAGAATCATGTGATGTTGGAGTAAAGTGTATTTACAAATAAAATTGCTACTTAATAATGAAATATACTACGCAGCGTTATTGTATTGTTTTGTATTTTCCATAAAATAACTATGTAATAACTTTCAATGAAACTAATTACTAATCTCATGTTTACTCATGTTACTAATCCAAACTTTTGTCATACACCTATATAAATCTGTATCACTACTTATTTTGTGATTTTAATTTACTTGAGAATCCAAATAGGACTGTACAATTTATTGTTTCAGCATCGAAATCGTAATGTGTGCGTCCACGATCTAGACATGGGATGATAACCAGTTTCAAGGTTTACCGCGATCTGGAAGAGTCAAGATTTTAATACCGCTAAAATGTTCTGTTATATCGTTCCCAAGGTATATGTAAGGTTTTTTTTAATGTTTTTTTTTTAAACTAATCTACTTCTAGAGCAGAAGTCAATGATTTATTTTAGTCATTCAGCCTGACACGTTTAATGTTCCACAATATTATGAGCATGTATGTATTATAAACATTGTGTTCAATGAGGAAGAAGTTTTGCTGTTGTTGTTTTACCAACTTTTAAAAATTTATTATTTTACAGCAGTAATCACATTACTGTGATACCGTGAAACTATGGTATTTTTATCCAAGGTTGTTATACCATCAGAAACTTATACGGCCAATGCTTAGTCACATCACAAAGATAAGCAATGCTGAGTTGGGATTATAGTTAACCAGAAACCACTGGCACAGCAAAATAAAAGTTTATCATCTGCATGTGTTTTAAGGCCTATAACTAGGGCCACACGGAATCTGCGGGCATTTTTTGCTATTTCTGCGGAGTATTTTGTTAAGAATCTGCGGATTTATGCGGATTGATTTTAGGAATATCATAACAAAAAGTATTATTTTTTAAACTTTTATTTAATGTTTATAATGCGAATCCAATTAGATCCTAACTATTTGGTGAACAAAGCAAGCCTCTCATATAAAATCTCTACTAAAAGAAAGAAAATAATACTTTACAAACTGTATTGTAAATAAATCGTATGAATATTTTCATATTAGTCAATATCATTACTGAAATTAATTAACAAAAACTTACTAAATACAAATTTACATACATTTACACAAGTAAATAAACAGAACCAACGATGGGCTAAAAATCTGTGGAATTCTGCGCGCGCCTACCTATAACTAGGGCCACACGGAATCTGCGCGCGCAGAATTCCGCAGATTTTTAGCCCATCATTGATTCTGTTTATTTACTGGTGTAAATGTGTGTACATTTATTTTTATTCAGTTTTCAAATTAATTTAAGTAAAATATTGATTAATATGAAAATAGTCATATGGTTTATTTACAACACAGTTTGTAAGGAATATTTTCTGTCTTTTAGTAAAGATTTTATACGAGAGACTTGCTTTGTTTACCAAATAAAGTGGATCTAATTGGATTTGCATTGTAAACATTAAATAAAAGTTAAAAAGGTATTACTTTTTATTTCATATACAATTTTTAGTTATGATACTTCCAAAATCATTCCACAAAAATACTCTGCAGAAATAGCAAAAAATGTCTGCAGATTCCATCTGGCCCTGCCTATAACTACTGTACGAGTTTAAAGCATTTTAATTGAAGTTTAATAAAGCAAAATAAGTTTAATGAAGACTAAGTTTATTGAATAATTGATATGATGAAGCTGATGCAGTGTTATATCACATTTCATTTTTCAATTACTGTCCCTGAATACTGTTACTCTTCCCAGAAAACCCTAAAACACTGTTTATTTCACTTTAATATTTGCTCCATTGTCTTTTTTATGACCGTGGTTTGTTTATTATGTATATAACAAATTACATTAAAAATATATATTCATATTTCACTCCCCACCCAAAACAATCAACCCAATCCATCTAAATTAATGAATTTTCAAATGGAGCCATTTAAGTCATCTGGTGAAATCGTATTTATATTCCAATATAAATCGCAGAGAAAGAAATGGCAATGTCAATTTTTTTTCCAATATCGTGCAGTCCTGAATCCAAATGCTCTTTTAATTTTAAACGTGTCCAACTGAACGTTCAGCCTGAGTTGTAGGGGTGTTTGTTCTAGTGTTTTCTAGAGTAGATGATGCTCAGAGATCAGCGATTATCCAACCTGAGTTTCATCGCCGCAAGCACCGGTTACATAAGACTGACCTAACCTTCATGTCTCTCGCTCTCTACACTATTACTCAACTTTTAATGTCAATCCAATCTTTCATTTTCATACAACACGCTATGCAAATTCAAATCTCTAGGCTCGTCATCAGTGCTGAGAAACCGTTAATGTACCGTTATTCTGCGTAGAAATAAGTCACGTCTCTACACACTGACTCAAAAAATAGCACACAAGTGTAGACTGACCCTATCGCTGCATATAACGTTACGTGAGACCCTCATTCATCGCTGTACAATCAGCAACAAGCCTGGCTATTAGCTAACGCGTATCACTGCTATATAGCCATATAAACATAACAACCAAAAATTATCTGATTTATCTGAAGTCAGGCATTATATACAAACGAATCGTAACAACTTTAATAAACAGATGTACACATATTAGAGATTAAAAAATCCATCAGGCATTCATAACGTTAACGTTATTTGTGAATGATGAAAACACAGTCAGGCCTGTCGGCTGCTGCTACACTGTAAGCGAACTAAATTATAACGCAGTAATCATATAGGCAATGTGCCGTTACCTGTAGTATCCACGGCGTTTATCGAAATATCAGGTTTGACAACTTTTCAAGGATTTCTAGCTCGCACGTTCACGGATGTGGCACCCGTTTTCCAATAACATCCGCCGCCGCTTGGAAGGATTTGACGTAAACACGGGAGTCGGGAGGTGTGGTGGTTTTACTCATCCTACTATGGCGAAGAACTGCGTTATGAATATGTAATAGGTCACACGAGAGGACTCTCCTGCGAGGTTACCAGGCAACGTCAGCGCTACGTCGTTAATATTCATGATTTAAGCCTTCGCCATGGTAGGATTTCCAAGTAGGTAAGTTGTGGCACTTTCTTGATTTCATATAACGGGAACTGTTTGCGAAACACTTGCATTTATTTATGGTAAACCAGTAAATGACGAGGCTTTGTCTGACTAGTTGGTCAGGCTGTCAAATATTTGTTAGTTATAAACTCTGATCATTACAGCACTGTATATGCTGGGCATTCTGTATGTTTTGTTACGTCTTTTTTGTGTGTTTTACTTTGTGTTTTACTACAAAATATATTTTATATGACTATTGCAGATGAACCATAGCCATAATAATCAATACCACCAGCAATTACCACAACAATAACAGTTTGACTATGGTACTTGCAGTGGTGTGAAGTAACTAATTACAAATACTCAAACTACTGTAATTGAGTAGTTTTTCTCAGGAATTGTAATTTACTGAGTAGTTTTAAAAATGTGAACTTTTACTTTCTCATGAGTGCATTTTTAGTGCTGTATCAGTACTTTTACTCCACTACTTTTCTTTAACCAGCAGTCACTACTTTATTTCTTTCTTGTATATTGTCACTGTCTAAAGCAGAAAGATCAGTCCTGTGATTCCTGTCCAATTAAATCACACATAGAAAGTAAATCGCATCATACTGAACAACCTCAAGACATGGACGCTTTAAAAATGCTGCAAACCTTTTGGAAACATTAAAAATGTCCAAGAAGACGTCCAAAGTATTTACACGCAATGATCCAGAGACTGTTTATAGACTGCATGTCACTGAAAATGATGGATGTCGACTCTATGATGACTGAAATCACCAAACAGCCTTAAAGAATCACTAAATGGAACGAATGAAGAATGGAAGGAAGGGCCAAATAAAAGGAAGGACCGAACAAGGAATGGAAGGAAGGATTGAAGAACCAAATAAATGAAGGAAGGATTCAAGGATGGACTGAACAAACTAAGGAAGGAACGAACGAACAAACAAATGAACAAAGGACCTAATGAAAGAAGGAACAAAAATATGAAAGAAAGAATGAGCGAACAAATGAAGGCAGGAAGGAAGGAAGAAACGAACAAACGAATGAATGAACAAAAGGACCTAATGTAGGAAGGAACAAAAATAGGAACGAACGAACGAGTGAACGAAGGAAGGAGGGAACAAACGAATGAATGAATGATTGAAGGTTAGAACAAACAAATAATTGAAGGAAGGTTGGAAGGAACGAATGAAAATAGGAAGAATACACCACATGTTGTTTGTGCAGGGATGTGTAAACGTAACATTCTGTAAACGCATCAACTTTTCACAGCGTAATACTCACTACTCACTACTCTTGAGTACTTTTAAAGGTCTACTTTTTACTCATACTTTGAGTAATATTTACAACAGATACTTTTTCTCTACTTGTACTACATTTTTGGGCAAGTAATGGTACTTTTACTTGAGTATGATTTTTCAGTACACGTTCCACCACTGGGTACTTTTAGTAAAACTGTGGTCATACAAATGTAATCAATGCACCAATAAATAAACAAATTCCAAGCATTTACTATAATTAACTATGGTTAATAAGAGTTTGCACTCACTTTTGTGTAGATCACAGGATCATAGGGCACACATCCATTTGTAATTAGCATGTTGATTGGTATTTTAACATTAAAAAGCTTAAAAAATTCCAATGGTTTTATCATTTGTCTTATTTTTCAAACATTTTCAATCCAACCCCTCACGTTAGATTAAAACGGGTGTCCATGTTTACTGTAACCATTATTCATTATTGATATGTGCGGTATTTTATTTCACTTTGTCACTGAGATACCTACAGTAAATGATTCATTGACACTATTCACTCTCAGTCAAGCTGAGGACAAGCAGTCTGAGTAAACTACAAGATTCATGTCAAAACATGGTGTTTGAAAAAAGCGCATTGAATCAGTTACCATTTCTATGATAACTGAAATAATCCACACTTATACCAAACTGTTACAATGTGCTGTACATTATCTGCAAAACTAGAGCACAAGGAGAAGTTTAGCTGAATAAATAATTACCATTTATAACAGTGTATTGATACACCCATTGTGCAACTCCCACTTTATTTATTATGGAGGGCGTCACGGTGGTGCAGCGAGTAGCACAATCACCTCACGGCAAGAAGCTTGCTGATTCGAATTGGTCAGTTGGCATTTCTGTGTGGAGTTGCTCTCCCTGCGTTTGCTTGGGTTTCCTCTGGGTGCTCTGGTTTCCCCCACAAGTCCAAAGACATGTGGTATAGATGAACTGGGTAAGCTAAATTGTCTGTAGTGTCTGTTTTGTTTCCCAGAGATGGGTTGCAGCTGGAAGGACATCTGCTGTGTAAAACATATGCTGGACAAGTTGGCGGTTCATTCCGCTGTGGCGACCCCTGATTGATAAAGGGACTAAGCTGAAAAGAAAATGAAAAAATGAAAGTGTGTGTGTGTGTGTGTTTGTGTGTGTGTGTGTGTGTGTGTGTGTGTGTGAATCCTTTGGAATTGTTTGGATTTCAGCATAAATTTCACAGCAAATGTGTTCTGATATTCATTTAAGTCTCAACAATAGAAAAACACAGTCAGCTTAAACTAAAACCACACAAATGTTATGTTTTCATGTTTTTATTGAACACAATGTGTAAATATTCACAGTGCAGGGCAGAAAAAAGTATGTGAACTTTTGGGTTTAATAGCTGGTTGACCTTCCATTGGCAGCAATAACCTGAGCCAAGAGTTTCCTAGTTCCTAGACAACGGTCAGGAGGGATTTTGGACCATTCCTCTTTTCAAATCGGCTTGAGTTCAGCAATATTCTTACGCTGTGAATCACTCTCTTGAGGTCATGCCAAAGCATCTTTAATTAGAGTTGCATAGGCCGCACCCATATATAGGGTGCTAATAGATGATTGGCAGTGGAAAATATGATGAATGAATGAGTGAATGGCAGACCTGGGAGCTTGGAATAAAATGGAGGTCTGCAAGGACTAGGCAAAACTAGGGTGTCATCTGACCAAGGTGGATCCAGAGGGTTGAGGGCGAGAATGTAGCTCAATGTTTCAGTTCATTTTTATCCTTTGTTTGAGGGGAAAAAGAAGTTTGAAAAAGCTGAGAGATGTCATACTTTTTGCATATACCACAAAACAAAACAAAAAAATACAACTTCATGTTGAAGTTTTTTTGCTTATTCATTTGGTTTTATTAATATTTCATAATTACTTGGGGGTGCCACGGTGGCCTAGTGGGTAGCACGATCGCCTAATAGCAAGAAGGTCGCTGGTTCGAGCCTCGGCTGGGTCAGTTGGCATTTCTGTGTGGAGTTTGCATGTTCTCCCCGTGGTTGCGTGGGTTTCCTCCGGGTGCTCCGGTTTCCCCCACAAGTCCAAAGATATGCGGTATAGGTGAATCGGGTAAGCTAAATTGTCCATAGTGTGTGTTTGTGAGTGAGTGTGTATGGATGTTTCCCAGACATGGGTTGCAGCTGGAAGGGCATCCGCTGCGTAAAACAAATGCTGGATAAGTTGGCGGTTCGTTCCGCTGTGGCGACCCCAGATTAATAAAGGGACTAAGTCGAAAAGAAAATGAATGATTACTTGGCCTTTTTCACCATCATGATTTATTTTTATCTGCATTTCCATTGAAAACTCTGAGCTCTTTTTTTTAATGCACCACTACACTGATGATAAATTTTTTGCCGATTTTGCAGTAAGCATTAACACTTTTCAAAAACACTTCTTATTTACACCCGCTTGAGTTTTGATGAACTGCAGTCATTGACCTTACAGTCAAAGTTGCAGAAATAAAGTTTATCTACAACATAGTTCAGTTCAGTTTTCCTGAGTATATACTGTAAAAAATATTTCAGCATTTCTTCAGACTTTTTTCTCTTTCCGCACTTGCACAGCTTCTGAGACCCATGGCCGTGGGAAATCAGATGAAATACAACGCTATTGTAACATCCTCACTCATCTCGTCACTCATCACCAGCTCCTCGATCACAATCACCGAGACCAGCTTCCAGCCGTGCACCATCACCAGCCTATTAGCCTTCACCTATTTAAGCCTCACTCTGCCACTAGCCCTTCGTCGGGTATCACTTATGGACACGCTCCACCTCGCCTACCTTCACCATCCTCTTGGACACCCTCCTGTGCTCCACACGGATCATCTTCTTCGCAACTCCTATCAGGGAAGTGACTTTCAAGTACTCTGAGATATACCTACCCTGAATGGATCCCTAACCCTATCATTCGTCCAAGTTAATGCCTTCTTCTAGTGACATTCTAAAATCAGTTAATAAAACACTGCTTTTTGTATGTCTGACTCCTCTCGTCCTTCTGAGCGTGACAGCTATCTCAAGGCAATTCGTAACTTTTTATTTAGTGGCTAATTTGTATGAATTCGTACGATCTAATTCTTATTATTCAGTACGATTTGCTCATCAACCAATTACGGTTGTGTTTAAGGGTGGGGTTAGGTGCCACGCCTCCTTTTTTAAATCGTACATTTTCGTACGACTGAACTGAATTAGCCGCTAAACTGCCAAAAACATAAAATACTTACGTTTTCTCGTGAGATCAGGCTGATGAAATAATGATCTAGGCAGAGCTTTGCGCTTGGAGGACTGTGGTGGAGCAGAAGTGAGCAAAGACAATGGTGGAGAAAAAGTCGTGGAAACCTGAGGCGCATCCAGAGTTCTGGAAGGCCTTGAAAATACCAGAGTATAATCTGACTAAGGTGGATCCAGAGGGATGATGGTTAAGGCACTCTAACCCTGAAGCATGGTGGTTCATAAAGGATACAAGGCTGACGTTTGGTCTAAAGAGGTCTTGTTTTTTCAATTCTGTTTTTTTTTTTTTTATGCCCCACTAAGCTGATGATCTGTTCATTTGGTTAGCATAAAACTTTCACTCATTACGAGGATTCAGTCTATATTTATAGAAATGGTTTGGTTTCATTTCTCTATTTTACAATCAACAATTTCACCTCAAAAACACTTCAACTCATCTCAACTCACTCAAGCTTCGACTCACAGCAGTCACAGACCTTACAGTCAAGTTCACACCGATAAAGTTGATTTACAGCATAGTTCAGCTTTCCTGATCAGATACAACATGCTTCAGCATTTCTTTGGATTTGCATCTCTCTTTGCAGTTTCACAGCTTCTGGGTCTCTCAGGTGCGTATGTTTAATTTACACCTTTTTGGTTCAGATGGATGCTATGGAATGAGTCTAAATATGTTTTAAGGTTTGTTGTAAAGTAAATAATTATGATTTGCTATAACTTAAGTTTGGAGTGTTCAATTGGAGAGCTTAATTTCTTTTTAGTTGAGTTTTCATTATCTGTGCCTGTACTGTGAACTGTGCTGATTTATTCTCTAAGCCTACGTTCAACGGTCTGTACAAGTCATGAAAATCTGTCAGGTTTCAGTTTTGTTATTCTTGTTGTAGTTGCACTGGTGTCCACAGCATTCTTCTAAAACAGTAAATCTAGCTACAGTCATTTATCTTCTCTGACAATGAATTTAGCTATTATAGTGGAGTATAAACGCAGAGTATTTTTGTCTGCACCTTCGAGGGAAGCGAGACAAAGATGTCAAACCAGCTGGATAGACTATATGAGCTTATGCTATCCTATTTCATTATGGCAAACAAAGAGGTTTATTACCTTTGGTAGTTTTGCTTTCCACCCATTTCTTACATTCAGCACTCCTTGGGTACCTTCCCTTCTTTTCAGCTCTGTTTAATTCAGTTTATGTTGTATACATGCTACCTGTCAATCAGTTCAGCAGTTCAACAGCTGTGCCGTGAAGCAAAAAATGAAATAATTCCATTGAATTAATCTTTATTTGTATAGCGCTTTTACAATGTAGATTGTGTCAAAGCAGCTTCACATAGAAGGTTATAGTAAATTGAAACAGTGTCAGTCCAGTTTTCAGTGTTAAAGTTCAGTTTAGTTCAGTTCAGTGTAGTTTAATCTTCACTGCTGAGGGTTCAAACACTGAAGAGTAATCCATCGATGCGCAGCCCTACAAGTCCTGACCATGCAAGCCAGTGGTGACAGCGGCAAGAAACAAACTTCACCAATTAGCGAAAGTAAAGGATTAAAAAACCTCGAGAGAAACCAGGCTCAGTTGGGCACGGCTAAACGTCTTGTGCAGAGCTGCAGTCTAGGTGCCAGAGGCTGGAGAACGCTGGACGTCCATCGTGGAGAAGCTGCACAGCTGAGGGGGATAGTCCAATGGTGGTGGTGTTCTGGGGTGCCTGCCCTTCCTGTCTGACATTAAAATTAATAGTATTCTGATGCATTTTTCAGCAAACTTTTAATATTTGTAATAAAATTAAGGAAGGTACAACAAGATTTGTTTGTGTGGGGTGGTTGGGGAAACTCAGCTATCAAGTTAATCTTCTACTTTTGCTAAATGGTTAAATCTGCCTC
The DNA here is from genome assembly GCA_903798035.1 of Danio albolineatus. Lineage (NCBI taxonomy): Eukaryota > Metazoa > Chordata > Actinopteri > Cypriniformes > Danionidae > Danio > Danio albolineatus. The sequence goes on from CAIGQQ010031459.1 coordinate 12,126, forward strand.
TTCCTAGAGAATGAGGACCACTGAAGTTGCCAACATAGGCTCATTCTGAAAACGTAGCCCTAAATGCATTTCTGGAGATCACAAATTATCTAGCCAGAGCTACGCATGTGCTGCATTTCATGTATGAATGCTACAGGGTGATATGACTTACCAGCTAACCGCTTACCTACGTATGGACTGCTTTCCGCTATTACTAGTTTGTCCCGTTAGCTCGCCATGTACGTCGGCGGACTTGAGATGCAGAGAGGAGTTGACCACAATGATGAGGTTCGAGTCTAGTGAAGAGTGGTTTCAGAAAGTGGGTAAGACAAAACAAAAGCCAAAAAATAAAATAAACAAGTAAATAACAGGGTGAGAATGTGGTAAAATCTAAAAACTTGGCGAAAATTAGACGAGAGCTTTGCCTTTTCTGGATTGCTTTTGAAAATTGTTGGTTGGGTTTAGGGAAGTGGGTGGACGGGTCAATCAATACAATTGTTTGGGTTTAGAGAAGGAGGAGGGAGGTTCAGTCGCTCGGTCAGTCAGTCAGTCATTAGCTGCAATTCCACTGTCGCGTCTATAGCGAGCAAGCCAGGGCAAGTCGTGTTTTCATAGTCACTTCCAGGGCCTGATCAGGCTTTCTCAGGGCCTTTTTTCGGGGCTTTTTCAGCCCGGCAAATACCTTCGGCCAAAAACAAGCCAGCTGGGGCTTTGTGGCAGAGTGAAAGCAGAGGAAGAGTTTGTACGATGATGTGCCGCTGTTATTACACTATTTTTCCCATCATGCACGAGCATATATATCCAAAAATTTTAAAATAAGGGAAAGAAAAAAACTAGCTACGGGTCAGTTTAAGATTTTCCATAAAACATTTTATAGGCTAGGGGTCTTTTTTTGCTTAAGATCGCCGTTATGTTTCCCTTTTAAATTCTTTTAAAACCTTCTTAATGTTTCAACAACATATAATAATCTTTACACCATATAGACACAGCCACTAGTAACTTTCAGTCATCGACAGTTTTCGTCAAGCTTAAATGGTGTGTTTGTACATGAAACATGCGCGTTTAGATGCATGAATTTGTGTGAGAGACCGGGCTTGCTTCACAGCTCTGTCGTTGCGGTTTCTTTCTTTCTTTCTTTCTTTCTTTCTTTCTTTATTTCTTTCTTTATTTTGGAGATAATACAAAATATGAATACAACAGAAAGACATAAAACTTTACAAACTACATGTCCACTTCATAGATCTAGCCTAGAAAAAATAAGCTATAGGCTACTGAAATCATTTAAAGATTTACAAATATAATAAAAACATATTAAATAAATAAACCAATATCAAAAGCTATAACAATTTAGGTATACAATATAAATAAATTAAACCATTTTAAGCCATTTTAAACTTTCAGTTTACAAATCTGAAAAAAAAGATTTTTAGATATTTTCTAAAAACAATTAACAACAGAGTTGGTAGCATTCATTTATAAATTAACAAATATTCATTAAAGAAGGGCACTTCAGACAAAAAAAGCATGTACTCTGCACAGGTGACCTCTACCTGTGCACATGCCTGGTTCTGCTGTTGTGTGCTGAATCAAACTTTATCTCATTGTGTTTAACAGGTACACTTGCTGAATGTCCTCTTCAGATCAGCCCACAGAGTGTTGTTGTGAAGTACGGCGGTTCTGTTTCAGCAAACTGCAGCACTTCTGTCACACATCAGGGGATGGGATGGGAGTCCACTGTGGGAACAACGGCCATGTCCACAGCCAGTCTGATCACATTGAGAGTGTCAGAGCTGACAGACTGGGAGATACAGCCACCATTCTGCTACATAAACAATGACAAACAACAGTGTGAAGTAATTCTCCAAGTCACTGTTTACAGTGAGTTCCTCTGTTATTATTGATGATGACTTTTAATTCTCAGAAATATCTAATAAATGTAGGTTGATGACTGCAGGTATCAGAGTGTGTGAATCTTCCTCCACAGAGACTCCAGACAGTGTTTCCATCAGCACTGTGAATCAAACAATGAGGGAGGGAAACCAGTATGAGCTCCAGTGTGACGTTCACAATGTGGCTCCTGCTCAGAGTCTCACTGTCAGTTGGTACAATGGAGAAACTCTGGTGGATCAAACTAACTTCACTGACACCACCAAGAGTCCAGTCAGTAAAACATCTAAACACCGGATCCGTCCAGACAGAGCTGATGATGGAGCTCAGTTCAGGTGTAAAGCAGAGCTGAAACTGGGAGAAGAAGGACCTCAACCTCCTCCTACAAACACATCTCAATCTCTCAGCATTACTGTATATTGTAAGTTCTCTGACCTTTTACGACTTATTTTTTAGAACATTTGTTAACAAGTCCAATGCACACAAACTTTAAGTGGTTGTAACACAATGTAGCACAGTCTGTCAGGTTACAGAAATCAGATTAGAATGTAAATTTACAAGAATAAATATATAAATAAAGCAAAACATTAAAGTGTGCTTCTTCCTGTAGTTAAACCAACCATCAATGAGGACAAACTGCCCTCCATAGTGTCTGTGATACAAGGCTATTCAAAGGTGGTCGTTTGTGAAGCTGAAGGAAAGCCAAAACCAACAATCAGCTGGAGTGACGGCACAAACACATTTAATGGTGAAACTTTTACTATAACAGAGTCCACAGCTGAGAATCTGACCTGCACTGCAACCAATGCTGTTGGCAGCTCCAGCAGATCAGTGAAAGTGGTCATTCAAGGTAACTTTGCATTTTTATTACATCCGACCTCTTTCCGCTTTAGTATTAATGACATTATTGGGTATTTAGACAGTATAAGGACTTTTATAAACTTTGTTTTAATTGTTGGTGTTTTGCCAGATATTAAACCAAATATTCTTGGGTAAATTCTGGTCATATTTTTAAGTGAAATTTGTTTACAAACTAATTTCGAGAGGATCACGTGCTTATGATTTACCACGGCTGGCCGCACATTATCTAATCACAATCTCTCAATCATATGATTCCCCTTCTACTATAAATAACCACAGTTCCAGTCCACAGTTATCTTTGTATGGAAGAAAACCCTCCTTTCCTCCCCTTCTAGCACTGCTAGCACTGTCGCCCCACAGCAAGAACACCGCCAGCCCTGGTCCTCGCCAGGCTGGTGGGTGTTTCTGTGTGGAGTTTGTATATTCTCCCTCTGTCCGCGTGGGTTTCCCCCGGGCCTTCCAGTTTCCTCCCACCATCCAAAGATATACATAATTCATAAAAGATTAAACAATTCAGACTCCGGTCTAACTCCCTTCCTCCCTGGGTGTTTCCCTTAGCTTCTGCAGAGGGGAGTTTGAGAGCTACCTAAGCTCAAGCTCCCCTCTCGCTCTACGAACGGGAGGGAGCCCTGGGCTCGAGGATCCCTTTAGCTCAGGGCTCTCTCCCGGGACAGCATGCCAAACAAGCTTATATCAAATCATCAGCTAAGTGTGAACTCTTGAAAATAAGTGAAACAGCTCTGTCTGATTCATGGCTTCTCTTGTTATTTGTTCTGTACTTTTCCTTTGAGCTCTTGGTTTGTTGGTCTTGTAATGCTCTGCTTGTAGTCTAATCATCAGAGAATGTGTAATAATATGGACGCTTTTAAGTGTTCTGGCTTGTGAATTGTGTCAGCATTCACTCAAAAAACAGATTTTTTTAAACTACTTATTTAAAATGAGCTAAATCAACACAATTCCTGAGTTTTTTGGGAGCAACTTAATTGTTTTATATTCAATCGACCTTAATTAGTAAAACGATTAGGTTAACTTAATCGATTTGTGTTGGGACAACTTAAAGGAGTTGTCTGGAACCCTGCATTTTTTACAGTGTTGGTGTCTTGGATTTTTCCAGTCTACAATATTCACACCATCTGCTTGAAATGCTTGGATTCCTTCTCATTAAATGCTGATTTATTCACATATTTTTTCTTTTGACACAGAAAATACAATAATGCCTATTTTAAGCATTTTTTTGGGTGTATTGGTCATCTCACTGATCTTCCTCCTTTTCTACGTCACCTGCTACAAAAAAAAATGAATGGGCCATTATAACTTCAAGAAGCCCAAAGCACCTGAAGGCCTCTTAGTGCAGCCAGCGCAGACCCCATGAAGGAACTCCGTCGGAGCAAAATCTCCACTTATGATTATGATTCTCTGAGTTTCAGTAAGATCATTCAGAACGAACTGTGACGAGTCCTCTTATGGATCAGTTTTATCCTTTAAAGTACATTTTTGTCTGAGCATCAGCTAAAAGCAGCAATGTTACAGTTTTATCGGCTTTTTAGTAAACAAACAGTACTTGTGCTGTATTTTCACTTGGCTTTAGTATTAATGACAGTAATAATAAAGGATTAAACTGGTTCTTTATTGCTCATTGTGTTTTGCCAGATATTAAAGCAGATGTTTCTTGGGTTCAACCTTTAAATGCAGATTACAGATGCTTGTTATTGCTTGTTATTGTATTTTTGCTACTGATGCAAGTTCTGGTTGTCCTTTATATGATAAATAAAATATCTTTCAGCTCAACTTCTCGTCTATCACTGTAAAAAATATCTGTAAATCAGCAGTTTTCTTTAGTTTGTGATTTCATGATTTTATTTTTTCACCCTTTGTTTCTGCTTTTAAGTTGCATTATGAGACCTCGATCTTTCGTCCAACAACTTTTAACCTTGAAAAGTTCAAAAAAGGGACTTTTATTGACATTTTTTATAGTTTAAAGTGAGATATTGTCTGGGTTGGTGTTGTATATTTTCTGTTATTTTTACAGACTTATTCGTCCATATATTATACATTATATTATTTAAATTACTATTGAAATGTTATCATCAAAAGTTGACAGAGCAGAGATCGAGGTCCCATAATGCAATGCACAACAGTTAAAAAATAAAACAAATAAAATTGTGAATGACAAGATACAGAAACTGTTAATGAACAGATATATTTTAAAGTGTTAGGTGTGACCTGCTCTGTTTAAACTCCTACTGTGCCACAAAGCCAATCCTAGAGTTGTCATAGAAGTGGTGCAGCACTGTGCTTCTCGGCCGGTGTGCGACCAGCCTTAGAATGACTAAAGAATGTGGACAGAGTCATTCAACTATAAATACAATCCGATATTTTATGCATTTGCAAAATAGTCAATTATTCTGCCATGAAAGTTGCTGTTCATTGCAATTACTTTTAGAAGATAAACAATATTTGCACACACAAAAAAGCAGATGAATATGATATGAATTACCATCTTGACATTGCTGTTTATGATGTCAGTAACTTTGAGTGTATCAGGTTTGTTCTCATCTTGTAAAAACTCATTCAGAGGGTATTTAGCATTATGTATTCGCTGCACAGCTTTTAGGTTCTTTTGTATTTGTGAATGTGAGCATCGCACAAGACGTTTTGTTTTGAACAACAGGAGCGCAAATCTCCCAACTCGGATCTTGTAAGTGTTTCTGTAGATGAACACCATTAACCAGTTTCTGGATTTATCTGTTTTATCCCGCAGTTACCACAGCTGAGCACTGTATGGCTTCATGTAACATATCACAAGTTACTTAATAAAAGATTAATGTCGTTTTCTATTGTTCTTTTTTTATTATTTTACATTTGCTAATTTGTGACTTGGGCGCCACGGTGGCGTAGTGGATAGCACGTTCGCCTCACAGCAAGAATGTCGCTGGTTCGAGCCCCGGCTGGGTCAGTTGGCATTTCTGTGTGGAGTTTGCATGTTCTCCCCGTAGTTGCGTGGGTTTCCTCCGGTTTCCCCCACAAGTCCAAAGACATGTGGTACAGGTGAATTGGGTAGGCTAAATTGTCCGTTGTGTATGAGTGTGAATGAGTGTGTATGGATGTTTCCCAGAGATGGGTTGCAGCTGGACGGGCATCCGCTGCGTAAAACAAATGCTGGATAAGTTGGCGGTTCATTCCACTGTGGCGACCCCAGATTAATAAAGGGACAAAGCCGAAAAGAAAATGAATGAATTAATGAATTTGTGACTTAAAAAATGTAAATTACTAAATGAAATCTATGTCATTTTCTCTGTTTCCCTTTTCTTGAATTAGTTTAAACTGTGGGCTGTGTGAGAGTGGGGATGTGGCCAGTGGATTACTAAATTCACAATATTAATAAAGGCCTGTAATTTACAGACAATGACATTATAGCCATATTATATTATATGACATTATAGAATATGAAATAGTCTATATGCTAAATTGCATGCTACAAGTTTTTCCCCAAAAGCAGTGCAAAGAAAATGTTTACTTTGGCTCAAGGATGAAGACGCTGATATAAAAATCAGACTCTGTTTACAGTTAATTATGGATATAATCTAGGCCTAATACATAGGAAAGCCTCAAAACTCATTCATGTTACCATATGAAAAGGTTTTTGTATAAAATATGAGATGGAAGGGTATCCGCTGCGTAAAACAAATGCTGGATAAGTTGGCGGTTCATTCTGCTGTGGCGACCCCAGATTAATAAAGGGACTAAGCGGACAAGAAAATGAATGAATGAATATTGAAAATCACTCAGCTTAGTCCCTTGGTTGATCTGGGGTCGCCACAGCAAAATGAACTGCTAACTTATCCAACATGTGTTTTACGCAGCAGATGCCCTTTCAGCTGCAACCCATCACTGAGAAACATCCATACACTCTCATTCACACACGGACGATTTTTTACTTACCCAATTCACCTACGTCTTTGGACTGTGGGGGCAACCGGAGCACCCAGAGGAAAAACATGCAAACTCCACACAGAAATGTCAACTGACCAAGCCGTGGCTCGAACCAGCGACCTTTTTGCTGTGAAGCAACAGTGCTACAACGCCACCACGTCACCTATTTTAAATATTGTACTTTTAAATGTATCAATATAATGAATTAGTTTTTCCTCTCATTTTTGTACGCTTTACTCGTCTATAAATCTTTTTTAATTTTCATTTTTGAATGAGTACTTTACAAAAAAGTATATGAACGCAATTCTGTCTTTATAATATTATATCCTAAAATAACCACAAGATGGCGCAGTATACTACAAAGCAGGTCAAGGACTCGGTTTATAAAGACATTTCAGATGTTTTTGCAGTTAGTTTTCTTCTTTTATTGTATCATGTTCATTTTTATTGAAGCCTAAATTGAATGAAAAAAGTTTACTTTACCTCTCTTGATTTTCAGATGTTCTGATACTTCAGCTAACAAGAAGTTAAATGAGACTTTTTTGTTGATTTGTTTTGTTTTGTTTTGTTTTAGTATTTAATGAATTATTTTGTTCTGTTGTCATTTATTGAACGATAATAATAAAGTTGTTAGACTAAACCTACTAAAATTCCCTCTGAGAGTATTTGCTGGGTGGGGTTAGTTTTCACCACGGCCGCAGCTTACATACAGTTCCTGTGTGAAGAGGCTGATTTAAAACGTTTTCTCTTCAGCCGAGTCTCCCTGTTCAAATACAACATGCTTCAGCGTTTCTTTGGACTTGTTTATCTGTCAGCAGTTTCACAGCTTTGCCGAGGTTTGTTAAATCCAATTTTTTGGAGTCTAAATATGTTCTATATTTTGCTTTATTTGGCGGTAGATTATTAGTCTGTTATAATTTGGTTTGGAGTCTTAAATGAATGTTCAATTGAGGTTACTGCATGCTGTTTTATGTCAATACATTTTTGTTTTATTCTAAATCATGATTATGGCAGTAGACAGACTTATATAAGCAACCGAGAAAACATTTTCACTAGCTATAAAATACATAACTTTACAAACATGTAGATTCATGGGTCTGCTTTTTCAGTCACTTCAGTTCTGCTGCTTTGGATTAAATCAGTTCTTCTCAATGTGTTTAACAGGTACACTTGCTGAATGTCCTCTTCAGATCAGCCCACAGAGTGTTGTTGTGAAGTACGGCGGTTCTGTTTCAGCAAACTGCAGCACTTCTGTCACACATCAGGGGATGGGATGGGAGTCCACTATGGGAGCAGTGCCCCTGTCCACAGCCAGTCTGATCACATGGAGAGTGTCACAGCTGACAGACTGGGAGATACAGCCACCATTCTGCTACATAAACAATGACAAACAACAGTGTACAGTAGATCTTCCAGTCACTGTTTACAGTGAGTTCCTCTGTTATTATTGATGATGACTTTTAATTCTCAGAAATATCTAATAACTGTAGGTTGATGACTGCAGGTATCAGAGTGTGTGAATCTTCCTCCACAGAGACTCCATACAGTGTTTCCATCAGCGCTGTGAATCAAACAATGGGGGAGGGAAACCAGTATGAGCTCCAGTGTGACGTTCACAATGTGGCTCCTGCTCAGAGTCTCACTGTCAGTTGGTACAAAGGAGAAACTCTGGTGGATCAAACCAGCTTCACTGACACCACCAAGAGTCCAGTCAGTAAAACATCTAAACTCCTGATCCGTCCAGACAGAGCTGATGATGGAGCTCAGTTCAGGTGTGATGCAGAGCTGAACTTGGGAGAAGAAGGACCTCAACCTCCTCCTACAAAGACGTCTGAACCTCTCAGCATTACTGTATATTGTGAGTCTACTGACTGTTCGGTGCTTAAGGTTTAATGTATACATTTTTTTAACTTAATTTTCCACCAATTCCAATTCAACATGCTTTACAGGCTTTTGGGTGTGAGAATTAGTATAGTTTATGGGTGATTGATATTGAGAATTGTAATTGCTTGAACATTTAATATTATGTTACATAATCACAGGCCACTTTATTAGGTACACTACAGCATGGTAGCAATTTAAGACATTTAGGTATGTAGATGCGGTCAAGATGATGCAGTAGTAACTGGATGCGGCATTTATGATGCAATCTGAGATTTCATCGCTCAGAGATGCAATCTCAGACGCAATGCACTCAGTGAGCTAGTTACATCAGGGGTGGGGGTGGGCTTAGATGAGCGCATTAAAAGCATTGGATGCAGCTCAGCTTGCATCTGCAGCCAGACCCCATTTAGTAAACAACCTGCAAGCTTTACATATTTACATGGGTTTTATATTTCCTAAACATGGATTTTGTCACTTTTTTTGTAGCACACTAGCTTATAGATGTCCTTAAGACTAACAGACTGAAACTAAGATATCTTTTTTCTTTTCTTCACGGCACCCTTAATCACAGCCATATCACCCTGCAGCCCAAGACCGGTTGCTTACTGAAGCTAAGAAGGGCTAAACATCAAGATGATGGGCTAAACATCAAACCGAGCATCAGAAAATATATTTAAAAAACAGGCTCTAAATGTGACATGGTTGTTAGTGCCAGATGATATGATTTGACCTTCTACACAGAAGCATCTCCATGATTTGCGGAGAATGGTCCATCAAAAGCCGGCAGCTATAGCTCTCTGCAACTCTCACATGGTCGCCCACTGAAGCTAAGCAAGACTGTGCCCGGTCAGTACCTGAATGAGAGGTCTTGAGGCCTTCAATAAGGATGCAAAGATAAATCAAGACAGAGATAAATTAATAATAAATCAATTGAATGAATAAATAAATAATAAGATATAAGAAAATATGGGGCGCCGCAGTGGCGTAGTGAGTAGCACGTTCGCCTCACAGCAAGAAGGTCGCTGGTTTGAGCCTCGGGTGGGTCAGTTGGCATTTCTGTGTGAAGTTTGCATGTTCTCCCCATGGTTGTGTGGGTTTCCTCCGGGTGCTCCGGCTTCCGGAATTGGGTAGGCTAAATTGTCCGTAGTGTATGAGTGTGAATGAGTGTGTATGGATGTTTCCCAGAGATGGGTTGCAGCTGGAAGGGCATCCGCTGCGTAAAACAAATGCTGGATAAGTTGGCGGTTCATTTCGCTGTGGCGACCCCAGAGATTAAAGGGACTAAACCGAAAAGAAAATGAATGAATGAATGAAGGAAATATGAGTTAATACAGTAAAAAAGAAGAAAATATAAAGAAACAATGTCTTGGTTTCTCAAGATAGACTCGACGTAGAAGCTCTCTAATCCAGTGTTCTGATGATAGAGCGGACAAATGTTTTCATTTGAAGAGAATCATGCGCCTGGCGAGCAAGGTGGTAAAGGAAAAAATGACGCAGTGTGTTTATGTTTGTGTAGTTGGAGTTGGAACTTGGAAGATATCCTAAAGTGCAGTCAGAGGGTCAGGAGTGATGATTATATTGAGGGCTTGAGAAAGAATTTTACAAATAATAGACCAGTAGTTTGTTGATTTTACACAGGACCACCAAAATGTGACTGCTTACATCTGCTACAGGCATCACTTCTGTTCGGAAATGTTTGATAAAGTTTGGCATTGGTGAAATGGATCCTATTTAGTATTTTACATTGTAAAAGGGCATGTCTGGCACAAATAGACTAAGGCTGTGTCCGAAATCACCTACTACTCAGTAGGTACTACATTTGAATTTAAACCTACTACTACTACTTCGTTAGAAAATTACATTCTGTATAGTATGAATGTAAGTAGTATAAATGGAACTCGGACGTAGTACATTCGCCATTTTGTCATCATCACGTGACCTACCCACGTCAGTTGTGTCGCTTCACTTGTATTCATGAATTCTCTTGTCGTGCATCACGGGATAGTCTAGCGTCCATCAGATGCGCACTTTAGAATCTCACCAGAAGAAGGTCATTCGAGTACTTCTCGCATACTGTTTTTCGAATTCCATTCCTGCGTCCTGATTCGCATACTTATACTACGCTCTAAAAGTACTTTCTTTGTGAAGGAAAAATATATACTTTTGAATGTGTAACAGAAGAGTATGTAAGCTTTGGGACACACTACTCCCTCGCATCTCTAGTTTACGATTGGTCTTGCACATCCACCATGTTTATAGTTTATTTACACTTTTCCCCCTCATTTGTAGTTCTAATCCAAATTCACGTCCATCGTGCAGTGAATTGTGAGCGATATCAGCGATTAGAGTATGGACACTTCTACACTTCGAATTTTTACCAAAAATAGTAAACCATCTGGGAACTTTTGGCATACTCTTTTCAACATACTACTATTTGGGACATACTAATTCTATTTTCAAATACCATTTAGGGCGGATAGTGTGCAAATTGGGACACAGCACGTGAATTCAGACATGCTACTCAGCTCGCATGCTGTTTTTAATGTACTACTGTATATAGTATGAAAGTATGCGATTTTGGACGCAGCCTAAGAGTGAACTAAACTGAGAATACCCTTTCATTGATAATTTCGGTGTATTTTATGGCTAGTTTTATTTGTCACACTTAATTAGCAACGCGTTTGAGATCTCGGCCGCAGTAGACGAAACACTGACTCCAGACTAGGCCTGTCACAATAATCAATATATCGACTTATCGCACAATACATGGACATGACCTCAATGATTTTTGGTGATACAATATATATCGCCCTATACGTAAAAACCAATTCTTGCAGCATTTAAACTGATTGCACAACCTCTCTATCTCTATTGGAGGTGTCAGTGTCAGTATGGTTAAAGAAAACAATGTAGTATTTACCATAAATGACTGAAGTATATTTTGATGTGGGTGCCTGACAACTAAAAAATAGATCTGGTAGCAGATATCGCATCCTCTTTTACTTTTTACCTTGCATTTTTTGGTTAATGTGGCAGTGAAAAGGTGAAATACGAGGGTGCAATCGGGCACGAGTCAGCAGATAAACCACGACACTCGTAGGAGGAAAAAATAGGCGCGAATCAGCAAACAAACTGGAAAAGAGAGAGCAAAAGCAAGCCGGAGTCTGAGTAAAAGCCCAACGGTGAGCTGTTTGCACGTGAGCTGCTTTGCTGTGACCGTGGAAGAGATTTAAAATTAAAGCGCTTGTAATTAACTTGATCGACAGAGTTTCATAGTCTTGATAAGGGATTGTAAACTGTTAAATCGGGCAGAGAAAACAGACCAAAGATCAGCTAGAAAGTACTTACAGCTGGATTGTTGGAATGTTAGCTGCGATGCTAACACAGTGAGCTCACGGTTGCAGTTCTAAAATTTATGGATTTAGTATATAAAATGATCGGCGGAGTTTGATCGCGACGTCTAGTAATCAAATTTAAAATAAAAACTGAACTTAGCAGCAGACGAGCTGAGCTAGAGGTACACTCGGCTAGAGAGCAACAAACACACAGCTACACTCGGCTAGAGCAAACAGGAAACAGCAAGAGCAAAAAGTTTAATAATTTAATTAAATTATAAAATTGACTAAATTAAATTAAATATTCTTAAAAACAAAATATGATGCGTTCTTTAGAAGAGTGCACTTGCATATGATGATATTATATTGTCATTCTGGCATTATATAATGAGCGGCTAAAAATGGTCTTAAAATGACAATAATATCGTTTATCGCGATATATTTTGGTGCAATATATCGTACAACAGAAAATAGATATCGTGACAGGCCTACTCCAGACCCAGCAAATGTCAATCTAAGGGAGCATCTCAATGCTGAAATTGGATATTCACATCATGGACGAGCAGATGACAAATCTAGCACAACTGCGTTTTTCTGTTCTATCAATACAGACCAAAATCTTTGGAGAATGTTTCCAGAACTAGAGAGCTAATTCTAACAAAGTGGCCTGTGTGGGTGGAAATCCAGACGGTTGAAATAGAAATATACATTATAAGCGCAAATGAACAACTGCTGACAGTATATTTACTTTAAAAATGTATATAAAAACTGCGTATAAATGTTGCTGTAGTGATGAGAAATGTTCTTCTGTCCTCATCAGATAAACCAAAACACTCCGTTTTAAATGAGAGCATCAGTCGGAGCAATGATGTCTTTCTAAACTGTACAGTGAAGGCAAACCCGGCTGCTGTGTACACGTGGCAACCAAAGCACCTGACAGAGAAGATCAGCTCCTCAGTGATCCAGTCATCCAAACTCAGTCCAGGAAAATACACCTGCACCGCCACAAACATTCTGGGATATGACAGCAAAGAGTTCACCGTCAATTGCGTTACAGGTGTGTTCAATTGTGTTAAATAAAATTTTGAGCCCATCATTCCATCTATTTATTCACTCATGTAAATGTACGTTTAGTGTATATTTATTCTGTTTTTATATGTCAGTAATATTACTAAATAAAATGCAAATGTTTAGATTTTATGCACAATACAATTTGTAAGGCAAGGTATAGTAGCAAAGTTCCGTGATTATTATGCTAGAATAAGAGTATAGTTCCTACTATATCTTTCAATTTCAAATTCTGTCAGTCTAATGGCCCGTTTCCACTGAGTGGTACAGTACGGTACGGTACGGTACGGGTCGGTACAAGTCACCTTTATCAGGCTTGCGTTTCCACTGCAAAAGGGTTCTCTTTTGGTGGGTGTGGTGTACGACAGAAAGTTTGTTTGTTGCGCAAGCAAGTTTGTTGCGCAAGCAAATGACGTATCTCTGTAAGCCAATGGCGTTCAGCTGTGCTTCTAGCTCCGCCTTACGGCACCCTTTGGTACGCTTGGGACCCTTTGCAAAGGGTTACTGAAAAGTGGTACGGTACGGTTCGGTTCGGTACGCTTTTAGACAGTGGAAACGTCCTTAAAAGCGTACCGAAACGTACCGTACCGTACCACTCAGTGGAAACGGGCCATTAGTACACTGTAACTACAGAAAAGTCAAGTGTAACCCTTTTGCCAGCAGGGGCTCATATTCGGGCCGTCGGGGCGTGGCTGGGTGTGGCTATAGAATTTATTACCGTTATTTATTACAGATATTCAACTATTAATCAAAAACAAGGTATCGGTTGAAAGCTATGACACTAGTTTCATGTTCTGAATTTGTTTTTCAAATCTGTGCACCAGAGAAGAAAGGGTTAAATCAAATCCTGAAGGACGGATATTTAAACATAAACAGAATGCTTACGTTTCGTCGCCTGTAGTTCTGATCAGCGGGAATGATTCCAAGAAACAACAGCATGCAGATGAGTGTAAGGGTCCAGTATTCAAAATGCATCCCAGTTTTCATCCAAAACAAAGGAATAATTAGGCAAAAAACGAAAAGTGTGTTCAAGCCATTTAGGCTCCGATAACGCATGATGTCTATTTTCAATGAAATATTGATTATACACCACATTCCATTGATAAAAAGCACTGCTATTTCTCAAAGTTTCGATTTTTCCGGGTATATATATTTTCTCTATACTCCAATTACAAAGCCTGTTACTAGTCAGAAAACAATACCAACTTCTGACTGAATCAGCCAGCTGTCCGTCTTCTCTCCTTGTGCTGACGCTGAATAATGCCAGCCAAGAAAAGGCAAACACGTTTTTTTTTTTTTGAGTGAGATGCTAACGGTCCAATCAGATTCAGGGGTTTATGCTAAGCTAAGCTAAAAGTGCTACTGTCAGAATCAGAGATTGGCTGATTCAAAAATGGTAAAAATAAACTGCTTAACTCAAGGAGAAAAAAAAGTGTAGTCCCTTTAAGAAACAGGTGGTTCTAATTTGATTTGCACTGTACACCATAAATAGAAGTTAAGAAGTAATTTTGTATTTATGTGTTTAGTTATCTGCTCATATTCTTTCTAAATAAATCCACATATTTATCATTATTATTAATATTAGTTGTAGTAGTATTTACAAAATTGTGTACAGAAATGCCAGATTGTGTGGTTTCCCACCCAATTGAACGGTTTTGAATTTGATTGTGCGGGTAAAAACTGGCATAGCCGCGATTTTGAAATAGAAATTATATATGCAAATTATTTAGCACAATGTAACTATGTGCTCCTACTCCATTCCGTTTGTAGTGACCAGTGCATAGTGCGTGAGCCCACCTGCAAGAGGAGGTGAAGGAAAGATGTATCAAAATCTGACTCACCTTCACACAGAGCCAGGAGTTAAACTAACAACTGCTTAAACATAGAAGCGCTGTCTGATTGACGAGCAGCACCTAAATATGTTCAAAAGAAATTAAAACGCCAAATGAGATGAATTTATATCACATTTTCGAAAGTAAAACATTCTCTAGTGGTTCCCAAAGTGGGTGTCACGGGACAAAGAGTCGGGGTCACTTGGTGATTTCCAAAAATTGATTTTCTTAAACTGTTAGAATGACCATATTTTATCCATAACCTACAAAAGATAAAAACAGTAGTTAATAGTGTGGGAATATAAATTTATATAATCTAATTTCAAATTAACAATAATCTACATATAACTGAAAATGTATACTCTTTGGTTTTTAATCATATAATTTCATTAACAGCCATGCCATGAGGGACATTACCTTTGTCTCTCTGACCACTGTCTGAGCCAAAGTGATGCAAATGCTACAGGCAGGGTCTCAACGACTCTGCCTTTGTCTTCAGGTGATACTTCCAGGCCAAAGAAACTAAAACATGTGGCCAGGAGCTGGGCAGGATTCTAACACCTATATGCTGGTTATCATGCTGACTTCAATAATTAATTTGCATGCTTTGTTTAGCAATCTCCCCTCCTCCTAAGAACACATTATAGAGAGGACATCTTTGTCTCAATTCAGACTTGTGATAAAACTCGCAGACTGCAGACCTCCAGTAGGCTCTGTAGACGCATGGACTTCTTGAAGACGCTGTATGACTGCAGATGAACCAACACATCTCAATAAAAGGATTCTGCTTGTTTTCGAGTCTCCTGGTCTGGGTTCTCTTCTCTTTCCGCCCATTTTGATTTTTTTTACAACAATAGTTACATTAAAAAAACACTGGAGTAAAAATCCTTTGAGCTTTTGATTTATAATTTAGTTTTATTTCCCCGTTAGATTGCGACCCTTGATTATGTCAAATTAAAGGCATAGCAATATCCTCAGATGCAGCAGATTGATTTTATGGCACCAGGTTAAACTTTGACACCTTTTTTTGAGTGAGATGCTAACGGTCCAATCAGATTCAGTGGTTTATGCTAAGCTAAGCTAAGCTAAAAGTGCTACTGTCAGAATCAGAGATTGGCTGATTCAAAAATGGTAAAAAAAAACTGCTTAACTCAAGGAGAAAAAAAAGTGTAGTCCCCTGGGCTGAAAGGTTTGGGAACCCCTTGCTTTAGGTAGTGTAATCTACAGTAATGTAAGTGCAGTGTGTGGGTAAGAGGGGCGCAGTGTTGTAATGTGACCAGCTATGTTGTTATTTTACTATTGTGGTTCTGTGATTGTTGGTTGCTGGTTAAAAACTATGACAGTTAAAGTAACTAGGATAATTTCTGATTTAAATAAATTAGAATTAAATAAAATATTCATTTAATATTTTTTGTGCATTTGGGTGGGTTTTATACAGCTGTTGGGCTAGAATAAGTCAGCTATATCCGGCAACACTGCTTTTAAGTCTGTATATAGTGTGTCTTTTTCTGATAAAGATATATGATAAAGCCTTTATTATGGCTTAGATCATTTAAAAACAGTTACAACTGATGTGTTGCAGCTCATGATCTAACAGAACACTTAAATAAATGTACTTTTATAAATCAGTACTGAAAACATTGTGCATTTTCCTTCCACAGGCTGTCATGTTACATTCTGGACTGCTCTGGTTTTCCTCCAGTTGCTGGTGGCATTCACGTCTATCTTGTAGGAGAGAATCAGTCCCAGAATTGTGCTTTATTTTCTCAGAAATGGGATGAATCTGCAGGACATTCATGTAAATTCTGTTGACTTCAAATCAATTACTTCAATGATATGAATGATTTGCTACACATCACTTTTTAATTGTAAATAAAACGATGCTTTTAGTTTAGTGTGATCGTCAAACTTTGCATTTGGACGTTTTTATGTGTGATCATTTTTGATGTCCTTGCCAAACAAAATATCTTAGTAATTATTTTCTCGCACTAGATACTAATACATTTACTTTCACTTTGATGCCATTTGTCTGAAAACAATATTTTATTAAAATCATCAATACACAAATACAATATTACCTGTTTTTCATGCTTTTCAAGAATGGTTAGTTATCATGCCAGTCTATGACATGCTTTTTTTAACGTTAATCATAATTATCTTGTTTTATTTTTGCTATTATACTCATTTTGTGAAAGATTCTAGTTTTTTTTTCTTTTTGTTACCTTTAAATCCATTATTTAGCAGCTATTACGCAATATGCACTCATTGCACAGCTTCTGAATTTATTTTGCTCTGTTTGTGAAGATGTTTTTGGAGAACAAAAGAACTTAAAATAAACTATGGCTTTGACTTCTGTCTCAGTGTTGATAGTGATGCCTTTACTGGGTTTGTCGCAGGAAATAAAAAGGCATTTGATAGAAACCAACAATTGGGTGGAGTTTCTCAAAGTCTGAGGAAACAAAAAGTGTTACGTTTGTTGAAGATATTATTGTCCCATTAGAGTTAAACTGCTGAGTTTAACTATTTTTCAGCCGATTTCCAGGGCCGGCAGGAACACTTTTAGCTTTGCTTCATCATTGAATCAGATTAGACCATTAGCGTCTCACTGAAAAAAAAAGTTTAGATCATTTTGTTATTTGAATGCTGACTTTTCTTTAGTTACTTAGACCGACATTAATACCACACAGCAAAAATTCCAGTGTTAAATATACAGTGTGATTTTTTTTTGGTGTTGTTTAGTGTTAAAAACAGAGTACATATTGATCCATGAGTGTGAAAGAGTGCATATTTAAGAGTTTTTTTTTTCAGTGTGTAACTTTTAACTTAATAGGCAAGGCAAGTTTATTTCTATAGCACATTTCATACACAGTGGCAATTCAAAGTGCTTTACATAAACAGAAATAAAATTGAAGTATAAGAAAATAAAAACAAATAATAAAAAACAGAAAAAAACAGATTACCATGAGTTAAAACAAGTTATAAAAGAATGAAAAAGAAAAGAAAGACACAATAGTGCGATCTGTCGGACGTAGCACAGTGCTCATTCAGTGAAGGCACAGCTAAACAGATGTGTTTTCAGTCTTGATTTGAATGTGCCTAATGTTGGAGCACATCTGATCATTTCTGGAAGCTGATTCCAGCAGCGAGACAGTGTATGCAGTGTATTTGCAATATGCAGTGCAATATGCAGTCCATTTCCTACTAGTGATGGGAGGTCCAGTGTTTTTACTCGAACCGGTTCTTTCGGACAAACTGATCAAACCAGTATGTTTTGCTTAAACTTGAACCACGTCTAAATTCATTTTAAAATGCAAGGAGTTAAATGTAATGAAATTATATCTGCAAAAAATGAATGAACATTTAATAAAGTAACAATATTTTCAACATATTAATAACTTGCAGCATGTTTCTTCCGTTGTGTTTTCAATAACTTGCAGCACGTTTTTTCCGTTGTCTGTGTTGTGAGAATTTGAACAGGTGTGCTGTCAAATTGATGAAGATCGTTTCCTAATCTGCCTGTGTTTTCTGTTATTGCATGTGCTTTCTTAAATTGCAGCGCGTTAACCTTTCTCGGCCACAGTACATCCGCTGCGTAAAACATATGCCAGATAAATTGGCGGTTCATTCCGCTGTGGTGACCCCAGATTAATAAAGGGACTAATCCAGAAAAAAAATGAATAAATGAATGTTTCTTTAACTCTGCAACTAATCACAAGGTGATGTGATATACTTGATATATATCTGTGTACATTGTGAAAATTGTATGTCACTAGAACATTAAAAGACTATTAACACTAGTTCCCCCCTCCTCACCCATCTCTCACACTTAAACTTTCCATTACCCTGAACTCAGCTACAAAAACATCAGGGCTTTAAAACAAAACTTCCTTTGTACATAAACGCATTACCAGTGACTGTTATCTGACACAGAGGTGTCATTTCACACCCCAAAAAAATCCATTAGAGGAACAAATTAGTTCTAAACTTGTTTTTTCTAAATCTCTTTTTTTATTAAACGAAGTCTTCTGTTGTGTATGTTAAACACAGTGACCTGTGCGACTTCAGTCTGCCAGAACTTCCTATGAATGAGAGTCGCCATAGCAACCTCACTCAGCGAAGCATTTCAAGGCGAGCAGGAACTCATCAGCTTTTAGCCAACAGAAGTTAATTTGTAGATTAAAAGAAACCAAGATGCTTCAGATAAACAGTTCAGTACTGAGGATCACAGGAGTAATTCATTAAACATTAAAAATATATTTTAAAAAGGCCGCTTTCTCAGCGATGCCATAAAATAACCTTTTAGTTCTTGAAATGACCATTTTTAATACGTTTCAATAATCTAAAGACACCTTTTCCTCCATGAAGATCTCTAAAATACTATTGTAAATTATAGTAATAGTATAGTAATAGTAATTATAGTATTATAGTAATAG
>CAIGQQ010031460.1:1937-31334 GCA_903798035.1 Danio albolineatus
TATATATATATATATATATATATATATATATATATATATATATATAAGGTTTGGTGACTAAAGTATTATTTTAATAAATATATATGTTTAATAAATTTATTTTGTTCAAATTCACTAGAATATATTGTCTATATTTACTACGAAATTGATATAAATATTCAATTTCATAATGGGGTGTACTCATTTATGCTAAGTACTGTACGTATGTTTATATTAATATAAAAACAACGCATTGCCTATATTAAGAAAGCATTATTTGGTAGAAAAAAATGTTTTTATAATCACAACAAATAAAAACATTTGTTATTCTGACCATTTATCATTTTCTGAAGATATTTTTATTTGGCTTTAGAAAAAGAAAAAAGACAACTATAGAACAAAACAAATATTAACATTCTCAAACTCAAACCTGATAAATACACTAAACCCAGAGAATTGTCAAGTTGTCTCTAAACTATTTACATATCTATATACATGTATTCAAATATTTTGACCTACATATTTTGCAGTGAACTTGGAATATATAGATACAACCAACAACTTTAAACTGATGTTTTATACATTATTCGTAATTTTCATCTTTCATGTATAGTCAATTTTTTAAATATTGTGATTCGCTGGTTTTGTTCATGGCGTGTAACTCTTAAACAAAGACTTAAAAACCCTTAAGAGGAAAATGAATAGAAAATACACCTCAATATACATATACTGTACATTATTCTATACATATTTCTGAAGAATCATGTGATGTTGGAGTAAAGTGTATTTACAAATAAAATTGCTACTTAATAATGAAATATACTACGCAGCGTTATTGTATTGTTTTGTATTTTCCATAAAATAACTATGTAATAACTTTCAATGAAACTAATTACTAATCTCATGTTTACTCATGTTACTAATCCAAACTTTTGTCATACACCTATATAAATCTGTATCACTACTTATTTTGTGATTTTAATTTACTTGAGAATCCAAATAGGACTGTACAATTTATTGTTTCAGCATCGAAATCGTAATGTGTGCGTCCACGATCTAGACATGGGATGATAACCAGTTTCAAGGTTTACCGCGATCTGGAAGAGTCAAGATTTTAATACCGCTAAAATGTTCTGTTATATCGTTCCCAAGGTATATGTAAGGTTTTTTTTAATGTTTTTTTTTTAAACTAATCTACTTCTAGAGCAGAAGTCAATGATTTATTTTAGTCATTCAGCCTGACACGTTTAATGTTCCACAATATTATGAGCATGTATGTATTATAAACATTGTGTTCAATGAGGAAGAAGTTTTGCTGTTGTTGTTTTACCAACTTTTAAAAATTTATTATTTTACAGCAGTAATCACATTACTGTGATACCGTGAAACTATGGTATTTTTATCCAAGGTTGTTATACCATCAGAAACTTATACGGCCAATGCTTAGTCACATCACAAAGATAAGCAATGCTGAGTTGGGATTATAGTTAACCAGAAACCACTGGCACAGCAAAATAAAAGTTTATCATCTGCATGTGTTTTAAGGCCTATAACTAGGGCCACACGGAATCTGCGGGCATTTTTTGCTATTTCTGCGGAGTATTTTGTTAAGAATCTGCGGATTTATGCGGATTGATTTTAGGAATATCATAACAAAAAGTATTATTTTTTAAACTTTTATTTAATGTTTATAATGCGAATCCAATTAGATCCTAACTATTTGGTGAACAAAGCAAGCCTCTCATATAAAATCTCTACTAAAAGAAAGAAAATAATACTTTACAAACTGTATTGTAAATAAATCGTATGAATATTTTCATATTAGTCAATATCATTACTGAAATTAATTAACAAAAACTTACTAAATACAAATTTACATACATTTACACAAGTAAATAAACAGAACCAACGATGGGCTAAAAATCTGTGGAATTCTGCGCGCGCCTACCTATAACTAGGGCCACACGGAATCTGCGCGCGCAGAATTCCGCAGATTTTTAGCCCATCATTGATTCTGTTTATTTACTGGTGTAAATGTGTGTACATTTATTTTTATTCAGTTTTCAAATTAATTTAAGTAAAATATTGATTAATATGAAAATAGTCATATGGTTTATTTACAACACAGTTTGTAAGGAATATTTTCTGTCTTTTAGTAAAGATTTTATACGAGAGACTTGCTTTGTTTACCAAATAAAGTGGATCTAATTGGATTTGCATTGTAAACATTAAATAAAAGTTAAAAAGGTATTACTTTTTATTTCATATACAATTTTTAGTTATGATACTTCCAAAATCATTCCACAAAAATACTCTGCAGAAATAGCAAAAAATGTCTGCAGATTCCATCTGGCCCTGCCTATAACTACTGTACGAGTTTAAAGCATTTTAATTGAAGTTTAATAAAGCAAAATAAGTTTAATGAAGACTAAGTTTATTGAATAATTGATATGATGAAGCTGATGCAGTGTTATATCACATTTCATTTTTCAATTACTGTCCCTGAATACTGTTACTCTTCCCAGAAAACCCTAAAACACTGTTTATTTCACTTTAATATTTGCTCCATTGTCTTTTTTATGACCGTGGTTTGTTTATTATGTATATAACAAATTACATTAAAAATATATATTCATATTTCACTCCCCACCCAAAACAATCAACCCAATCCATCTAAATTAATGAATTTTCAAATGGAGCCATTTAAGTCATCTGGTGAAATCGTATTTATATTCCAATATAAATCGCAGAGAAAGAAATGGCAATGTCAATTTTTTTTCCAATATCGTGCAGTCCTGAATCCAAATGCTCTTTTAATTTTAAACGTGTCCAACTGAACGTTCAGCCTGAGTTGTAGGGGTGTTTGTTCTAGTGTTTTCTAGAGTAGATGATGCTCAGAGATCAGCGATTATCCAACCTGAGTTTCATCGCCGCAAGCACCGGTTACATAAGACTGACCTAACCTTCATGTCTCTCGCTCTCTACACTATTACTCAACTTTTAATGTCAATCCAATCTTTC
The DNA here is from genome assembly GCA_903798035.1 of Danio albolineatus. Lineage (NCBI taxonomy): Eukaryota > Metazoa > Chordata > Actinopteri > Cypriniformes > Danionidae > Danio > Danio albolineatus. The sequence goes on from CAIGQQ010031460.1 coordinate 4,938, forward strand.
ATTTTCATACAACACGCTATGCAAATTCAAATCTCTAGGCTCGTCATCAGTGCTGAGAAACCGTTAATGTACCGTTATTCTGCGTAGAAATAAGTCACGTCTCTACACACTGACTCAAAAAATAGCACACAAGTGTAGACTGACCCTATCGCTGCATATAACGTTACGTGAGACCCTCATTCATCGCTGTACAATCAGCAACAAGCCTGGCTATTAGCTAACGCGTATCACTGCTATATAGCCATATAAACATAACAACCAAAAATTATCTGATTTATCTGAAGTCAGGCATTATATACAAACGAATCGTAACAACTTTAATAAACAGATGTACACATATTAGAGATTAAAAAATCCATCAGGCATTCATAACGTTAACGTTATTTGTGAATGATGAAAACACAGTCAGGCCTGTCGGCTGCTGCTACACTGTAAGCGAACTAAATTATAACGCAGTAATCATATAGGCAATGTGCCGTTACCTGTAGTATCCACGGCGTTTATCGAAATATCAGGTTTGACAACTTTTCAAGGATTTCTAGCTCGCACGTTCACGGATGTGGCACCCGTTTTCCAATAACATCCGCCGCCGCTTGGAAGGATTTGACGTAAACACGGGAGTCGGGAGGTGTGGTGGTTTTACTCATCCTACTATGGCGAAGAACTGCGTTATGAATATGTAATAGGTCACACGAGAGGACTCTCCTGCGAGGTTACCAGGCAACGTCAGCGCTACGTCGTTAATATTCATGATTTAAGCCTTCGCCATGGTAGGATTTCCAAGTAGGTAAGTTGTGGCACTTTCTTGATTTCATATAACGGGAACTGTTTGCGAAACACTTGCATTTATTTATGGTAAACCAGTAAATGACGAGGCTTTGTCTGACTAGTTGGTCAGGCTGTCAAATATTTGTTAGTTATAAACTCTGATCATTACAGCACTGTATATGCTGGGCATTCTGTATGTTTTGTTACGTCTTTTTTGTGTGTTTTACTTTGTGTTTTACTACAAAATATATTTTATATGACTATTGCAGATGAACCATAGCCATAATAATCAATACCACCAGCAATTACCACAACAATAACAGTTTGACTATGGTACTTGCAGTGGTGTGAAGTAACTAATTACAAATACTCAAACTACTGTAATTGAGTAGTTTTTCTCAGGAATTGTAATTTACTGAGTAGTTTTAAAAATGTGAACTTTTACTTTCTCATGAGTGCATTTTTAGTGCTGTATCAGTACTTTTACTCCACTACTTTTCTTTAACCAGCAGTCACTACTTTATTTCTTTCTTGTATATTGTCACTGTCTAAAGCAGAAAGATCAGTCCTGTGATTCCTGTCCAATTAAATCACACATAGAAAGTAAATCGCATCATACTGAACAACCTCAAGACATGGACGCTTTAAAAATGCTGCAAACCTTTTGGAAACATTAAAAATGTCCAAGAAGACGTCCAAAGTATTTACACGCAATGATCCAGAGACTGTTTATAGACTGCATGTCACTGAAAATGATGGATGTCGACTCTATGATGACTGAAATCACCAAACAGCCTTAAAGAATCACTAAATGGAACGAATGAAGAATGGAAGGAAGGGCCAAATAAAAGGAAGGACCGAACAAGGAATGGAAGGAAGGATTGAAGAACCAAATAAATGAAGGAAGGATTCAAGGATGGACTGAACAAACTAAGGAAGGAACGAACGAACAAACAAATGAACAAAGGACCTAATGAAAGAAGGAACAAAAATATGAAAGAAAGAATGAGCGAACAAATGAAGGCAGGAAGGAAGGAAGAAACGAACAAACGAATGAATGAACAAAAGGACCTAATGTAGGAAGGAACAAAAATAGGAACGAACGAACGAGTGAACGAAGGAAGGAGGGAACAAACGAATGAATGAATGATTGAAGGTTAGAACAAACAAATAATTGAAGGAAGGTTGGAAGGAACGAATGAAAATAGGAAGAATACACCACATGTTGTTTGTGCAGGGATGTGTAAACGTAACATTCTGTAAACGCATCAACTTTTCACAGCGTAATACTCACTACTCACTACTCTTGAGTACTTTTAAAGGTCTACTTTTTACTCATACTTTGAGTAATATTTACAACAGATACTTTTTCTCTACTTGTACTACATTTTTGGGCAAGTAATGGTACTTTTACTTGAGTATGATTTTTCAGTACACGTTCCACCACTGGGTACTTTTAGTAAAACTGTGGTCATACAAATGTAATCAATGCACCAATAAATAAACAAATTCCAAGCATTTACTATAATTAACTATGGTTAATAAGAGTTTGCACTCACTTTTGTGTAGATCACAGGATCATAGGGCACACATCCATTTGTAATTAGCATGTTGATTGGTATTTTAACATTAAAAAGCTTAAAAAATTCCAATGGTTTTATCATTTGTCTTATTTTTCAAACATTTTCAATCCAACCCCTCACGTTAGATTAAAACGGGTGTCCATGTTTACTGTAACCATTATTCATTATTGATATGTGCGGTATTTTATTTCACTTTGTCACTGAGATACCTACAGTAAATGATTCATTGACACTATTCACTCTCAGTCAAGCTGAGGACAAGCAGTCTGAGTAAACTACAAGATTCATGTCAAAACATGGTGTTTGAAAAAAGCGCATTGAATCAGTTACCATTTCTATGATAACTGAAATAATCCACACTTATACCAAACTGTTACAATGTGCTGTACATTATCTGCAAAACTAGAGCACAAGGAGAAGTTTAGCTGAATAAATAATTACCATTTATAACAGTGTATTGATACACCCATTGTGCAACTCCCACTTTATTTATTATGGAGGGCGTCACGGTGGTGCAGCGAGTAGCACAATCACCTCACGGCAAGAAGCTTGCTGATTCGAATTGGTCAGTTGGCATTTCTGTGTGGAGTTGCTCTCCCTGCGTTTGCTTGGGTTTCCTCTGGGTGCTCTGGTTTCCCCCACAAGTCCAAAGACATGTGGTATAGATGAACTGGGTAAGCTAAATTGTCTGTAGTGTCTGTTTTGTTTCCCAGAGATGGGTTGCAGCTGGAAGGACATCTGCTGTGTAAAACATATGCTGGACAAGTTGGCGGTTCATTCCGCTGTGGCGACCCCTGATTGATAAAGGGACTAAGCTGAAAAGAAAATGAAAAAATGAAAGTGTGTGTGTGTGTGTGTTTGTGTGTGTGTGTGTGTGTGTGTGTGTGTGTGAATCCTTTGGAATTGTTTGGATTTCAGCATAAATTTCACAGCAAATGTGTTCTGATATTCATTTAAGTCTCAACAATAGAAAAACACAGTCAGCTTAAACTAAAACCACACAAATGTTATGTTTTCATGTTTTTATTGAACACAATGTGTAAATATTCACAGTGCAGGGCAGAAAAAAGTATGTGAACTTTTGGGTTTAATAGCTGGTTGACCTTCCATTGGCAGCAATAACCTGAGCCAAGAGTTTCCTAGTTCCTAGACAACGGTCAGGAGGGATTTTGGACCATTCCTCTTTTCAAATCGGCTTGAGTTCAGCAATATTCTTACGCTGTGAATCACTCTCTTGAGGTCATGCCAAAGCATCTTTAATTAGAGTTGCATAGGCCGCACCCATATATAGGGTGCTAATAGATGATTGGCAGTGGAAAATATGATGAATGAATGAGTGAATGGCAGACCTGGGAGCTTGGAATAAAATGGAGGTCTGCAAGGACTAGGCAAAACTAGGGTGTCATCTGACCAAGGTGGATCCAGAGGGTTGAGGGCGAGAATGTAGCTCAATGTTTCAGTTCATTTTTATCCTTTGTTTGAGGGGAAAAAGAAGTTTGAAAAAGCTGAGAGATGTCATACTTTTTGCATATACCACAAAACAAAACAAAAAAATACAACTTCATGTTGAAGTTTTTTTGCTTATTCATTTGGTTTTATTAATATTTCATAATTACTTGGGGGTGCCACGGTGGCCTAGTGGGTAGCACGATCGCCTAATAGCAAGAAGGTCGCTGGTTCGAGCCTCGGCTGGGTCAGTTGGCATTTCTGTGTGGAGTTTGCATGTTCTCCCCGTGGTTGCGTGGGTTTCCTCCGGGTGCTCCGGTTTCCCCCACAAGTCCAAAGATATGCGGTATAGGTGAATCGGGTAAGCTAAATTGTCCATAGTGTGTGTTTGTGAGTGAGTGTGTATGGATGTTTCCCAGACATGGGTTGCAGCTGGAAGGGCATCCGCTGCGTAAAACAAATGCTGGATAAGTTGGCGGTTCGTTCCGCTGTGGCGACCCCAGATTAATAAAGGGACTAAGTCGAAAAGAAAATGAATGATTACTTGGCCTTTTTCACCATCATGATTTATTTTTATCTGCATTTCCATTGAAAACTCTGAGCTCTTTTTTTTAATGCACCACTACACTGATGATAAATTTTTTGCCGATTTTGCAGTAAGCATTAACACTTTTCAAAAACACTTCTTATTTACACCCGCTTGAGTTTTGATGAACTGCAGTCATTGACCTTACAGTCAAAGTTGCAGAAATAAAGTTTATCTACAACATAGTTCAGTTCAGTTTTCCTGAGTATATACTGTAAAAAATATTTCAGCATTTCTTCAGACTTTTTTCTCTTTCCGCACTTGCACAGCTTCTGAGACCCATGGCCGTGGGAAATCAGATGAAATACAACGCTATTGTAACATCCTCACTCATCTCGTCACTCATCACCAGCTCCTCGATCACAATCACCGAGACCAGCTTCCAGCCGTGCACCATCACCAGCCTATTAGCCTTCACCTATTTAAGCCTCACTCTGCCACTAGCCCTTCGTCGGGTATCACTTATGGACACGCTCCACCTCGCCTACCTTCACCATCCTCTTGGACACCCTCCTGTGCTCCACACGGATCATCTTCTTCGCAACTCCTATCAGGGAAGTGACTTTCAAGTACTCTGAGATATACCTACCCTGAATGGATCCCTAACCCTATCATTCGTCCAAGTTAATGCCTTCTTCTAGTGACATTCTAAAATCAGTTAATAAAACACTGCTTTTTGTATGTCTGACTCCTCTCGTCCTTCTGAGCGTGACAGCTATCTCAAGGCAATTCGTAACTTTTTATTTAGTGGCTAATTTGTATGAATTCGTACGATCTAATTCTTATTATTCAGTACGATTTGCTCATCAACCAATTACGGTTGTGTTTAAGGGTGGGGTTAGGTGCCACGCCTCCTTTTTTAAATCGTACATTTTCGTACGACTGAACTGAATTAGCCGCTAAACTGCCAAAAACATAAAATACTTACGTTTTCTCGTGAGATCAGGCTGATGAAATAATGATCTAGGCAGAGCTTTGCGCTTGGAGGACTGTGGTGGAGCAGAAGTGAGCAAAGACAATGGTGGAGAAAAAGTCGTGGAAACCTGAGGCGCATCCAGAGTTCTGGAAGGCCTTGAAAATACCAGAGTATAATCTGACTAAGGTGGATCCAGAGGGATGATGGTTAAGGCACTCTAACCCTGAAGCATGGTGGTTCATAAAGGATACAAGGCTGACGTTTGGTCTAAAGAGGTCTTGTTTTTTCAATTCTGTTTTTTTTTTTTTTATGCCCCACTAAGCTGATGATCTGTTCATTTGGTTAGCATAAAACTTTCACTCATTACGAGGATTCAGTCTATATTTATAGAAATGGTTTGGTTTCATTTCTCTATTTTACAATCAACAATTTCACCTCAAAAACACTTCAACTCATCTCAACTCACTCAAGCTTCGACTCACAGCAGTCACAGACCTTACAGTCAAGTTCACACCGATAAAGTTGATTTACAGCATAGTTCAGCTTTCCTGATCAGATACAACATGCTTCAGCATTTCTTTGGATTTGCATCTCTCTTTGCAGTTTCACAGCTTCTGGGTCTCTCAGGTGCGTATGTTTAATTTACACCTTTTTGGTTCAGATGGATGCTATGGAATGAGTCTAAATATGTTTTAAGGTTTGTTGTAAAGTAAATAATTATGATTTGCTATAACTTAAGTTTGGAGTGTTCAATTGGAGAGCTTAATTTCTTTTTAGTTGAGTTTTCATTATCTGTGCCTGTACTGTGAACTGTGCTGATTTATTCTCTAAGCCTACGTTCAACGGTCTGTACAAGTCATGAAAATCTGTCAGGTTTCAGTTTTGTTATTCTTGTTGTAGTTGCACTGGTGTCCACAGCATTCTTCTAAAACAGTAAATCTAGCTACAGTCATTTATCTTCTCTGACAATGAATTTAGCTATTATAGTGGAGTATAAACGCAGAGTATTTTTGTCTGCACCTTCGAGGGAAGCGAGACAAAGATGTCAAACCAGCTGGATAGACTATATGAGCTTATGCTATCCTATTTCATTATGGCAAACAAAGAGGTTTATTACCTTTGGTAGTTTTGCTTTCCACCCATTTCTTACATTCAGCACTCCTTGGGTACCTTCCCTTCTTTTCAGCTCTGTTTAATTCAGTTTATGTTGTATACATGCTACCTGTCAATCAGTTCAGCAGTTCAACAGCTGTGCCGTGAAGCAAAAAATGAAATAATTCCATTGAATTAATCTTTATTTGTATAGCGCTTTTACAATGTAGATTGTGTCAAAGCAGCTTCACATAGAAGGTTATAGTAAATTGAAACAGTGTCAGTCCAGTTTTCAGTGTTAAAGTTCAGTTTAGTTCAGTTCAGTGTAGTTTAATCTTCACTGCTGAGGGTTCAAACACTGAAGAGTAATCCATCGATGCGCAGCCCTACAAGTCCTGACCATGCAAGCCAGTGGTGACAGCGGCAAGAAACAAACTTCACCAATTAGCGAAAGTAAAGGATTAAAAAACCTCGAGAGAAACCAGGCTCAGTTGGGCACGGCTAAACGTCTTGTGCAGAGCTGCAGTCTAGGTGCCAGAGGCTGGAGAACGCTGGACGTCCATCGTGGAGAAGCTGCACAGCTGAGGGGGATAGTCCAATGGTGGTGGTGTTCTGGGGTGCCTGCCCTTCCTGTCTGACATTAAAATTAATAGTATTCTGATGCATTTTTCAGCAAACTTTTAATATTTGTAATAAAATTAAGGAAGGTACAACAAGATTTGTTTGTGTGGGGTGGTTGGGGAAACTCAGCTATCAAGTTAATCTTCTACTTTTGCTAAATGGTTAAATCTGCCTCTTCCTAGAGAATGAGGACCACTGAAGTTGCCAACATAGGCTCATTCTGAAAACGTAGCCCTAAATGCATTTCTGGAGATCACAAATTATCTAGCCAGAGCTACGCATGTGCTGCATTTCATGTATGAATGCTACAGGGTGATATGACTTACCAGCTAACCGCTTACCTACGTATGGACTGCTTTCCGCTATTACTAGTTTGTCCCGTTAGCTCGCCATGTACGTCGGCGGACTTGAGATGCAGAGAGGAGTTGACCACAATGATGAGGTTCGAGTCTAGTGAAGAGTGGTTTCAGAAAGTGGGTAAGACAAAACAAAAGCCAAAAAATAAAATAAACAAGTAAATAACAGGGTGAGAATGTGGTAAAATCTAAAAACTTGGCGAAAATTAGACGAGAGCTTTGCCTTTTCTGGATTGCTTTTGAAAATTGTTGGTTGGGTTTAGGGAAGTGGGTGGACGGGTCAATCAATACAATTGTTTGGGTTTAGAGAAGGAGGAGGGAGGTTCAGTCGCTCGGTCAGTCAGTCAGTCATTAGCTGCAATTCCACTGTCGCGTCTATAGCGAGCAAGCCAGGGCAAGTCGTGTTTTCATAGTCACTTCCAGGGCCTGATCAGGCTTTCTCAGGGCCTTTTTTCGGGGCTTTTTCAGCCCGGCAAATACCTTCGGCCAAAAACAAGCCAGCTGGGGCTTTGTGGCAGAGTGAAAGCAGAGGAAGAGTTTGTACGATGATGTGCCGCTGTTATTACACTATTTTTCCCATCATGCACGAGCATATATATCCAAAAATTTTAAAATAAGGGAAAGAAAAAAACTAGCTACGGGTCAGTTTAAGATTTTCCATAAAACATTTTATAGGCTAGGGGTCTTTTTTTGCTTAAGATCGCCGTTATGTTTCCCTTTTAAATTCTTTTAAAACCTTCTTAATGTTTCAACAACATATAATAATCTTTACACCATATAGACACAGCCACTAGTAACTTTCAGTCATCGACAGTTTTCGTCAAGCTTAAATGGTGTGTTTGTACATGAAACATGCGCGTTTAGATGCATGAATTTGTGTGAGAGACCGGGCTTGCTTCACAGCTCTGTCGTTGCGGTTTCTTTCTTTCTTTCTTTCTTTCTTTCTTTCTTTATTTCTTTCTTTATTTTGGAGATAATACAAAATATGAATACAACAGAAAGACATAAAACTTTACAAACTACATGTCCACTTCATAGATCTAGCCTAGAAAAAATAAGCTATAGGCTACTGAAATCATTTAAAGATTTACAAATATAATAAAAACATATTAAATAAATAAACCAATATCAAAAGCTATAACAATTTAGGTATACAATATAAATAAATTAAACCATTTTAAGCCATTTTAAACTTTCAGTTTACAAATCTGAAAAAAAAGATTTTTAGATATTTTCTAAAAACAATTAACAACAGAGTTGGTAGCATTCATTTATAAATTAACAAATATTCATTAAAGAAGGGCACTTCAGACAAAAAAAGCATGTACTCTGCACAGGTGACCTCTACCTGTGCACATGCCTGGTTCTGCTGTTGTGTGCTGAATCAAACTTTATCTCATTGTGTTTAACAGGTACACTTGCTGAATGTCCTCTTCAGATCAGCCCACAGAGTGTTGTTGTGAAGTACGGCGGTTCTGTTTCAGCAAACTGCAGCACTTCTGTCACACATCAGGGGATGGGATGGGAGTCCACTGTGGGAACAACGGCCATGTCCACAGCCAGTCTGATCACATTGAGAGTGTCAGAGCTGACAGACTGGGAGATACAGCCACCATTCTGCTACATAAACAATGACAAACAACAGTGTGAAGTAATTCTCCAAGTCACTGTTTACAGTGAGTTCCTCTGTTATTATTGATGATGACTTTTAATTCTCAGAAATATCTAATAAATGTAGGTTGATGACTGCAGGTATCAGAGTGTGTGAATCTTCCTCCACAGAGACTCCAGACAGTGTTTCCATCAGCACTGTGAATCAAACAATGAGGGAGGGAAACCAGTATGAGCTCCAGTGTGACGTTCACAATGTGGCTCCTGCTCAGAGTCTCACTGTCAGTTGGTACAATGGAGAAACTCTGGTGGATCAAACTAACTTCACTGACACCACCAAGAGTCCAGTCAGTAAAACATCTAAACACCGGATCCGTCCAGACAGAGCTGATGATGGAGCTCAGTTCAGGTGTAAAGCAGAGCTGAAACTGGGAGAAGAAGGACCTCAACCTCCTCCTACAAACACATCTCAATCTCTCAGCATTACTGTATATTGTAAGTTCTCTGACCTTTTACGACTTATTTTTTAGAACATTTGTTAACAAGTCCAATGCACACAAACTTTAAGTGGTTGTAACACAATGTAGCACAGTCTGTCAGGTTACAGAAATCAGATTAGAATGTAAATTTACAAGAATAAATATATAAATAAAGCAAAACATTAAAGTGTGCTTCTTCCTGTAGTTAAACCAACCATCAATGAGGACAAACTGCCCTCCATAGTGTCTGTGATACAAGGCTATTCAAAGGTGGTCGTTTGTGAAGCTGAAGGAAAGCCAAAACCAACAATCAGCTGGAGTGACGGCACAAACACATTTAATGGTGAAACTTTTACTATAACAGAGTCCACAGCTGAGAATCTGACCTGCACTGCAACCAATGCTGTTGGCAGCTCCAGCAGATCAGTGAAAGTGGTCATTCAAGGTAACTTTGCATTTTTATTACATCCGACCTCTTTCCGCTTTAGTATTAATGACATTATTGGGTATTTAGACAGTATAAGGACTTTTATAAACTTTGTTTTAATTGTTGGTGTTTTGCCAGATATTAAACCAAATATTCTTGGGTAAATTCTGGTCATATTTTTAAGTGAAATTTGTTTACAAACTAATTTCGAGAGGATCACGTGCTTATGATTTACCACGGCTGGCCGCACATTATCTAATCACAATCTCTCAATCATATGATTCCCCTTCTACTATAAATAACCACAGTTCCAGTCCACAGTTATCTTTGTATGGAAGAAAACCCTCCTTTCCTCCCCTTCTAGCACTGCTAGCACTGTCGCCCCACAGCAAGAACACCGCCAGCCCTGGTCCTCGCCAGGCTGGTGGGTGTTTCTGTGTGGAGTTTGTATATTCTCCCTCTGTCCGCGTGGGTTTCCCCCGGGCCTTCCAGTTTCCTCCCACCATCCAAAGATATACATAATTCATAAAAGATTAAACAATTCAGACTCCGGTCTAACTCCCTTCCTCCCTGGGTGTTTCCCTTAGCTTCTGCAGAGGGGAGTTTGAGAGCTACCTAAGCTCAAGCTCCCCTCTCGCTCTACGAACGGGAGGGAGCCCTGGGCTCGAGGATCCCTTTAGCTCAGGGCTCTCTCCCGGGACAGCATGCCAAACAAGCTTATATCAAATCATCAGCTAAGTGTGAACTCTTGAAAATAAGTGAAACAGCTCTGTCTGATTCATGGCTTCTCTTGTTATTTGTTCTGTACTTTTCCTTTGAGCTCTTGGTTTGTTGGTCTTGTAATGCTCTGCTTGTAGTCTAATCATCAGAGAATGTGTAATAATATGGACGCTTTTAAGTGTTCTGGCTTGTGAATTGTGTCAGCATTCACTCAAAAAACAGATTTTTTTAAACTACTTATTTAAAATGAGCTAAATCAACACAATTCCTGAGTTTTTTGGGAGCAACTTAATTGTTTTATATTCAATCGACCTTAATTAGTAAAACGATTAGGTTAACTTAATCGATTTGTGTTGGGACAACTTAAAGGAGTTGTCTGGAACCCTGCATTTTTTACAGTGTTGGTGTCTTGGATTTTTCCAGTCTACAATATTCACACCATCTGCTTGAAATGCTTGGATTCCTTCTCATTAAATGCTGATTTATTCACATATTTTTTCTTTTGACACAGAAAATACAATAATGCCTATTTTAAGCATTTTTTTGGGTGTATTGGTCATCTCACTGATCTTCCTCCTTTTCTACGTCACCTGCTACAAAAAAAAATGAATGGGCCATTATAACTTCAAGAAGCCCAAAGCACCTGAAGGCCTCTTAGTGCAGCCAGCGCAGACCCCATGAAGGAACTCCGTCGGAGCAAAATCTCCACTTATGATTATGATTCTCTGAGTTTCAGTAAGATCATTCAGAACGAACTGTGACGAGTCCTCTTATGGATCAGTTTTATCCTTTAAAGTACATTTTTGTCTGAGCATCAGCTAAAAGCAGCAATGTTACAGTTTTATCGGCTTTTTAGTAAACAAACAGTACTTGTGCTGTATTTTCACTTGGCTTTAGTATTAATGACAGTAATAATAAAGGATTAAACTGGTTCTTTATTGCTCATTGTGTTTTGCCAGATATTAAAGCAGATGTTTCTTGGGTTCAACCTTTAAATGCAGATTACAGATGCTTGTTATTGCTTGTTATTGTATTTTTGCTACTGATGCAAGTTCTGGTTGTCCTTTATATGATAAATAAAATATCTTTCAGCTCAACTTCTCGTCTATCACTGTAAAAAATATCTGTAAATCAGCAGTTTTCTTTAGTTTGTGATTTCATGATTTTATTTTTTCACCCTTTGTTTCTGCTTTTAAGTTGCATTATGAGACCTCGATCTTTCGTCCAACAACTTTTAACCTTGAAAAGTTCAAAAAAGGGACTTTTATTGACATTTTTTATAGTTTAAAGTGAGATATTGTCTGGGTTGGTGTTGTATATTTTCTGTTATTTTTACAGACTTATTCGTCCATATATTATACATTATATTATTTAAATTACTATTGAAATGTTATCATCAAAAGTTGACAGAGCAGAGATCGAGGTCCCATAATGCAATGCACAACAGTTAAAAAATAAAACAAATAAAATTGTGAATGACAAGATACAGAAACTGTTAATGAACAGATATATTTTAAAGTGTTAGGTGTGACCTGCTCTGTTTAAACTCCTACTGTGCCACAAAGCCAATCCTAGAGTTGTCATAGAAGTGGTGCAGCACTGTGCTTCTCGGCCGGTGTGCGACCAGCCTTAGAATGACTAAAGAATGTGGACAGAGTCATTCAACTATAAATACAATCCGATATTTTATGCATTTGCAAAATAGTCAATTATTCTGCCATGAAAGTTGCTGTTCATTGCAATTACTTTTAGAAGATAAACAATATTTGCACACACAAAAAAGCAGATGAATATGATATGAATTACCATCTTGACATTGCTGTTTATGATGTCAGTAACTTTGAGTGTATCAGGTTTGTTCTCATCTTGTAAAAACTCATTCAGAGGGTATTTAGCATTATGTATTCGCTGCACAGCTTTTAGGTTCTTTTGTATTTGTGAATGTGAGCATCGCACAAGACGTTTTGTTTTGAACAACAGGAGCGCAAATCTCCCAACTCGGATCTTGTAAGTGTTTCTGTAGATGAACACCATTAACCAGTTTCTGGATTTATCTGTTTTATCCCGCAGTTACCACAGCTGAGCACTGTATGGCTTCATGTAACATATCACAAGTTACTTAATAAAAGATTAATGTCGTTTTCTATTGTTCTTTTTTTATTATTTTACATTTGCTAATTTGTGACTTGGGCGCCACGGTGGCGTAGTGGATAGCACGTTCGCCTCACAGCAAGAATGTCGCTGGTTCGAGCCCCGGCTGGGTCAGTTGGCATTTCTGTGTGGAGTTTGCATGTTCTCCCCGTAGTTGCGTGGGTTTCCTCCGGTTTCCCCCACAAGTCCAAAGACATGTGGTACAGGTGAATTGGGTAGGCTAAATTGTCCGTTGTGTATGAGTGTGAATGAGTGTGTATGGATGTTTCCCAGAGATGGGTTGCAGCTGGACGGGCATCCGCTGCGTAAAACAAATGCTGGATAAGTTGGCGGTTCATTCCACTGTGGCGACCCCAGATTAATAAAGGGACAAAGCCGAAAAGAAAATGAATGAATTAATGAATTTGTGACTTAAAAAATGTAAATTACTAAATGAAATCTATGTCATTTTCTCTGTTTCCCTTTTCTTGAATTAGTTTAAACTGTGGGCTGTGTGAGAGTGGGGATGTGGCCAGTGGATTACTAAATTCACAATATTAATAAAGGCCTGTAATTTACAGACAATGACATTATAGCCATATTATATTATATGACATTATAGAATATGAAATAGTCTATATGCTAAATTGCATGCTACAAGTTTTTCCCCAAAAGCAGTGCAAAGAAAATGTTTACTTTGGCTCAAGGATGAAGACGCTGATATAAAAATCAGACTCTGTTTACAGTTAATTATGGATATAATCTAGGCCTAATACATAGGAAAGCCTCAAAACTCATTCATGTTACCATATGAAAAGGTTTTTGTATAAAATATGAGATGGAAGGGTATCCGCTGCGTAAAACAAATGCTGGATAAGTTGGCGGTTCATTCTGCTGTGGCGACCCCAGATTAATAAAGGGACTAAGCGGACAAGAAAATGAATGAATGAATATTGAAAATCACTCAGCTTAGTCCCTTGGTTGATCTGGGGTCGCCACAGCAAAATGAACTGCTAACTTATCCAACATGTGTTTTACGCAGCAGATGCCCTTTCAGCTGCAACCCATCACTGAGAAACATCCATACACTCTCATTCACACACGGACGATTTTTTACTTACCCAATTCACCTACGTCTTTGGACTGTGGGGGCAACCGGAGCACCCAGAGGAAAAACATGCAAACTCCACACAGAAATGTCAACTGACCAAGCCGTGGCTCGAACCAGCGACCTTTTTGCTGTGAAGCAACAGTGCTACAACGCCACCACGTCACCTATTTTAAATATTGTACTTTTAAATGTATCAATATAATGAATTAGTTTTTCCTCTCATTTTTGTACGCTTTACTCGTCTATAAATCTTTTTTAATTTTCATTTTTGAATGAGTACTTTACAAAAAAGTATATGAACGCAATTCTGTCTTTATAATATTATATCCTAAAATAACCACAAGATGGCGCAGTATACTACAAAGCAGGTCAAGGACTCGGTTTATAAAGACATTTCAGATGTTTTTGCAGTTAGTTTTCTTCTTTTATTGTATCATGTTCATTTTTATTGAAGCCTAAATTGAATGAAAAAAGTTTACTTTACCTCTCTTGATTTTCAGATGTTCTGATACTTCAGCTAACAAGAAGTTAAATGAGACTTTTTTGTTGATTTGTTTTGTTTTGTTTTGTTTTAGTATTTAATGAATTATTTTGTTCTGTTGTCATTTATTGAACGATAATAATAAAGTTGTTAGACTAAACCTACTAAAATTCCCTCTGAGAGTATTTGCTGGGTGGGGTTAGTTTTCACCACGGCCGCAGCTTACATACAGTTCCTGTGTGAAGAGGCTGATTTAAAACGTTTTCTCTTCAGCCGAGTCTCCCTGTTCAAATACAACATGCTTCAGCGTTTCTTTGGACTTGTTTATCTGTCAGCAGTTTCACAGCTTTGCCGAGGTTTGTTAAATCCAATTTTTTGGAGTCTAAATATGTTCTATATTTTGCTTTATTTGGCGGTAGATTATTAGTCTGTTATAATTTGGTTTGGAGTCTTAAATGAATGTTCAATTGAGGTTACTGCATGCTGTTTTATGTCAATACATTTTTGTTTTATTCTAAATCATGATTATGGCAGTAGACAGACTTATATAAGCAACCGAGAAAACATTTTCACTAGCTATAAAATACATAACTTTACAAACATGTAGATTCATGGGTCTGCTTTTTCAGTCACTTCAGTTCTGCTGCTTTGGATTAAATCAGTTCTTCTCAATGTGTTTAACAGGTACACTTGCTGAATGTCCTCTTCAGATCAGCCCACAGAGTGTTGTTGTGAAGTACGGCGGTTCTGTTTCAGCAAACTGCAGCACTTCTGTCACACATCAGGGGATGGGATGGGAGTCCACTATGGGAGCAGTGCCCCTGTCCACAGCCAGTCTGATCACATGGAGAGTGTCACAGCTGACAGACTGGGAGATACAGCCACCATTCTGCTACATAAACAATGACAAACAACAGTGTACAGTAGATCTTCCAGTCACTGTTTACAGTGAGTTCCTCTGTTATTATTGATGATGACTTTTAATTCTCAGAAATATCTAATAACTGTAGGTTGATGACTGCAGGTATCAGAGTGTGTGAATCTTCCTCCACAGAGACTCCATACAGTGTTTCCATCAGCGCTGTGAATCAAACAATGGGGGAGGGAAACCAGTATGAGCTCCAGTGTGACGTTCACAATGTGGCTCCTGCTCAGAGTCTCACTGTCAGTTGGTACAAAGGAGAAACTCTGGTGGATCAAACCAGCTTCACTGACACCACCAAGAGTCCAGTCAGTAAAACATCTAAACTCCTGATCCGTCCAGACAGAGCTGATGATGGAGCTCAGTTCAGGTGTGATGCAGAGCTGAACTTGGGAGAAGAAGGACCTCAACCTCCTCCTACAAAGACGTCTGAACCTCTCAGCATTACTGTATATTGTGAGTCTACTGACTGTTCGGTGCTTAAGGTTTAATGTATACATTTTTTTAACTTAATTTTCCACCAATTCCAATTCAACATGCTTTACAGGCTTTTGGGTGTGAGAATTAGTATAGTTTATGGGTGATTGATATTGAGAATTGTAATTGCTTGAACATTTAATATTATGTTACATAATCACAGGCCACTTTATTAGGTACACTACAGCATGGTAGCAATTTAAGACATTTAGGTATGTAGATGCGGTCAAGATGATGCAGTAGTAACTGGATGCGGCATTTATGATGCAATCTGAGATTTCATCGCTCAGAGATGCAATCTCAGACGCAATGCACTCAGTGAGCTAGTTACATCAGGGGTGGGGGTGGGCTTAGATGAGCGCATTAAAAGCATTGGATGCAGCTCAGCTTGCATCTGCAGCCAGACCCCATTTAGTAAACAACCTGCAAGCTTTACATATTTACATGGGTTTTATATTTCCTAAACATGGATTTTGTCACTTTTTTTGTAGCACACTAGCTTATAGATGTCCTTAAGACTAACAGACTGAAACTAAGATATCTTTTTTCTTTTCTTCACGGCACCCTTAATCACAGCCATATCACCCTGCAGCCCAAGACCGGTTGCTTACTGAAGCTAAGAAGGGCTAAACATCAAGATGATGGGCTAAACATCAAACCGAGCATCAGAAAATATATTTAAAAAACAGGCTCTAAATGTGACATGGTTGTTAGTGCCAGATGATATGATTTGACCTTCTACACAGAAGCATCTCCATGATTTGCGGAGAATGGTCCATCAAAAGCCGGCAGCTATAGCTCTCTGCAACTCTCACATGGTCGCCCACTGAAGCTAAGCAAGACTGTGCCCGGTCAGTACCTGAATGAGAGGTCTTGAGGCCTTCAATAAGGATGCAAAGATAAATCAAGACAGAGATAAATTAATAATAAATCAATTGAATGAATAAATAAATAATAAGATATAAGAAAATATGGGGCGCCGCAGTGGCGTAGTGAGTAGCACGTTCGCCTCACAGCAAGAAGGTCGCTGGTTTGAGCCTCGGGTGGGTCAGTTGGCATTTCTGTGTGAAGTTTGCATGTTCTCCCCATGGTTGTGTGGGTTTCCTCCGGGTGCTCCGGCTTCCGGAATTGGGTAGGCTAAATTGTCCGTAGTGTATGAGTGTGAATGAGTGTGTATGGATGTTTCCCAGAGATGGGTTGCAGCTGGAAGGGCATCCGCTGCGTAAAACAAATGCTGGATAAGTTGGCGGTTCATTTCGCTGTGGCGACCCCAGAGATTAAAGGGACTAAACCGAAAAGAAAATGAATGAATGAATGAAGGAAATATGAGTTAATACAGTAAAAAAGAAGAAAATATAAAGAAACAATGTCTTGGTTTCTCAAGATAGACTCGACGTAGAAGCTCTCTAATCCAGTGTTCTGATGATAGAGCGGACAAATGTTTTCATTTGAAGAGAATCATGCGCCTGGCGAGCAAGGTGGTAAAGGAAAAAATGACGCAGTGTGTTTATGTTTGTGTAGTTGGAGTTGGAACTTGGAAGATATCCTAAAGTGCAGTCAGAGGGTCAGGAGTGATGATTATATTGAGGGCTTGAGAAAGAATTTTACAAATAATAGACCAGTAGTTTGTTGATTTTACACAGGACCACCAAAATGTGACTGCTTACATCTGCTACAGGCATCACTTCTGTTCGGAAATGTTTGATAAAGTTTGGCATTGGTGAAATGGATCCTATTTAGTATTTTACATTGTAAAAGGGCATGTCTGGCACAAATAGACTAAGGCTGTGTCCGAAATCACCTACTACTCAGTAGGTACTACATTTGAATTTAAACCTACTACTACTACTTCGTTAGAAAATTACATTCTGTATAGTATGAATGTAAGTAGTATAAATGGAACTCGGACGTAGTACATTCGCCATTTTGTCATCATCACGTGACCTACCCACGTCAGTTGTGTCGCTTCACTTGTATTCATGAATTCTCTTGTCGTGCATCACGGGATAGTCTAGCGTCCATCAGATGCGCACTTTAGAATCTCACCAGAAGAAGGTCATTCGAGTACTTCTCGCATACTGTTTTTCGAATTCCATTCCTGCGTCCTGATTCGCATACTTATACTACGCTCTAAAAGTACTTTCTTTGTGAAGGAAAAATATATACTTTTGAATGTGTAACAGAAGAGTATGTAAGCTTTGGGACACACTACTCCCTCGCATCTCTAGTTTACGATTGGTCTTGCACATCCACCATGTTTATAGTTTATTTACACTTTTCCCCCTCATTTGTAGTTCTAATCCAAATTCACGTCCATCGTGCAGTGAATTGTGAGCGATATCAGCGATTAGAGTATGGACACTTCTACACTTCGAATTTTTACCAAAAATAGTAAACCATCTGGGAACTTTTGGCATACTCTTTTCAACATACTACTATTTGGGACATACTAATTCTATTTTCAAATACCATTTAGGGCGGATAGTGTGCAAATTGGGACACAGCACGTGAATTCAGACATGCTACTCAGCTCGCATGCTGTTTTTAATGTACTACTGTATATAGTATGAAAGTATGCGATTTTGGACGCAGCCTAAGAGTGAACTAAACTGAGAATACCCTTTCATTGATAATTTCGGTGTATTTTATGGCTAGTTTTATTTGTCACACTTAATTAGCAACGCGTTTGAGATCTCGGCCGCAGTAGACGAAACACTGACTCCAGACTAGGCCTGTCACAATAATCAATATATCGACTTATCGCACAATACATGGACATGACCTCAATGATTTTTGGTGATACAATATATATCGCCCTATACGTAAAAACCAATTCTTGCAGCATTTAAACTGATTGCACAACCTCTCTATCTCTATTGGAGGTGTCAGTGTCAGTATGGTTAAAGAAAACAATGTAGTATTTACCATAAATGACTGAAGTATATTTTGATGTGGGTGCCTGACAACTAAAAAATAGATCTGGTAGCAGATATCGCATCCTCTTTTACTTTTTACCTTGCATTTTTTGGTTAATGTGGCAGTGAAAAGGTGAAATACGAGGGTGCAATCGGGCACGAGTCAGCAGATAAACCACGACACTCGTAGGAGGAAAAAATAGGCGCGAATCAGCAAACAAACTGGAAAAGAGAGAGCAAAAGCAAGCCGGAGTCTGAGTAAAAGCCCAACGGTGAGCTGTTTGCACGTGAGCTGCTTTGCTGTGACCGTGGAAGAGATTTAAAATTAAAGCGCTTGTAATTAACTTGATCGACAGAGTTTCATAGTCTTGATAAGGGATTGTAAACTGTTAAATCGGGCAGAGAAAACAGACCAAAGATCAGCTAGAAAGTACTTACAGCTGGATTGTTGGAATGTTAGCTGCGATGCTAACACAGTGAGCTCACGGTTGCAGTTCTAAAATTTATGGATTTAGTATATAAAATGATCGGCGGAGTTTGATCGCGACGTCTAGTAATCAAATTTAAAATAAAAACTGAACTTAGCAGCAGACGAGCTGAGCTAGAGGTACACTCGGCTAGAGAGCAACAAACACACAGCTACACTCGGCTAGAGCAAACAGGAAACAGCAAGAGCAAAAAGTTTAATAATTTAATTAAATTATAAAATTGACTAAATTAAATTAAATATTCTTAAAAACAAAATATGATGCGTTCTTTAGAAGAGTGCACTTGCATATGATGATATTATATTGTCATTCTGGCATTATATAATGAGCGGCTAAAAATGGTCTTAAAATGACAATAATATCGTTTATCGCGATATATTTTGGTGCAATATATCGTACAACAGAAAATAGATATCGTGACAGGCCTACTCCAGACCCAGCAAATGTCAATCTAAGGGAGCATCTCAATGCTGAAATTGGATATTCACATCATGGACGAGCAGATGACAAATCTAGCACAACTGCGTTTTTCTGTTCTATCAATACAGACCAAAATCTTTGGAGAATGTTTCCAGAACTAGAGAGCTAATTCTAACAAAGTGGCCTGTGTGGGTGGAAATCCAGACGGTTGAAATAGAAATATACATTATAAGCGCAAATGAACAACTGCTGACAGTATATTTACTTTAAAAATGTATATAAAAACTGCGTATAAATGTTGCTGTAGTGATGAGAAATGTTCTTCTGTCCTCATCAGATAAACCAAAACACTCCGTTTTAAATGAGAGCATCAGTCGGAGCAATGATGTCTTTCTAAACTGTACAGTGAAGGCAAACCCGGCTGCTGTGTACACGTGGCAACCAAAGCACCTGACAGAGAAGATCAGCTCCTCAGTGATCCAGTCATCCAAACTCAGTCCAGGAAAATACACCTGCACCGCCACAAACATTCTGGGATATGACAGCAAAGAGTTCACCGTCAATTGCGTTACAGGTGTGTTCAATTGTGTTAAATAAAATTTTGAGCCCATCATTCCATCTATTTATTCACTCATGTAAATGTACGTTTAGTGTATATTTATTCTGTTTTTATATGTCAGTAATATTACTAAATAAAATGCAAATGTTTAGATTTTATGCACAATACAATTTGTAAGGCAAGGTATAGTAGCAAAGTTCCGTGATTATTATGCTAGAATAAGAGTATAGTTCCTACTATATCTTTCAATTTCAAATTCTGTCAGTCTAATGGCCCGTTTCCACTGAGTGGTACAGTACGGTACGGTACGGTACGGGTCGGTACAAGTCACCTTTATCAGGCTTGCGTTTCCACTGCAAAAGGGTTCTCTTTTGGTGGGTGTGGTGTACGACAGAAAGTTTGTTTGTTGCGCAAGCAAGTTTGTTGCGCAAGCAAATGACGTATCTCTGTAAGCCAATGGCGTTCAGCTGTGCTTCTAGCTCCGCCTTACGGCACCCTTTGGTACGCTTGGGACCCTTTGCAAAGGGTTACTGAAAAGTGGTACGGTACGGTTCGGTTCGGTACGCTTTTAGACAGTGGAAACGTCCTTAAAAGCGTACCGAAACGTACCGTACCGTACCACTCAGTGGAAACGGGCCATTAGTACACTGTAACTACAGAAAAGTCAAGTGTAACCCTTTTGCCAGCAGGGGCTCATATTCGGGCCGTCGGGGCGTGGCTGGGTGTGGCTATAGAATTTATTACCGTTATTTATTACAGATATTCAACTATTAATCAAAAACAAGGTATCGGTTGAAAGCTATGACACTAGTTTCATGTTCTGAATTTGTTTTTCAAATCTGTGCACCAGAGAAGAAAGGGTTAAATCAAATCCTGAAGGACGGATATTTAAACATAAACAGAATGCTTACGTTTCGTCGCCTGTAGTTCTGATCAGCGGGAATGATTCCAAGAAACAACAGCATGCAGATGAGTGTAAGGGTCCAGTATTCAAAATGCATCCCAGTTTTCATCCAAAACAAAGGAATAATTAGGCAAAAAACGAAAAGTGTGTTCAAGCCATTTAGGCTCCGATAACGCATGATGTCTATTTTCAATGAAATATTGATTATACACCACATTCCATTGATAAAAAGCACTGCTATTTCTCAAAGTTTCGATTTTTCCGGGTATATATATTTTCTCTATACTCCAATTACAAAGCCTGTTACTAGTCAGAAAACAATACCAACTTCTGACTGAATCAGCCAGCTGTCCGTCTTCTCTCCTTGTGCTGACGCTGAATAATGCCAGCCAAGAAAAGGCAAACACGTTTTTTTTTTTTTGAGTGAGATGCTAACGGTCCAATCAGATTCAGGGGTTTATGCTAAGCTAAGCTAAAAGTGCTACTGTCAGAATCAGAGATTGGCTGATTCAAAAATGGTAAAAATAAACTGCTTAACTCAAGGAGAAAAAAAAGTGTAGTCCCTTTAAGAAACAGGTGGTTCTAATTTGATTTGCACTGTACACCATAAATAGAAGTTAAGAAGTAATTTTGTATTTATGTGTTTAGTTATCTGCTCATATTCTTTCTAAATAAATCCACATATTTATCATTATTATTAATATTAGTTGTAGTAGTATTTACAAAATTGTGTACAGAAATGCCAGATTGTGTGGTTTCCCACCCAATTGAACGGTTTTGAATTTGATTGTGCGGGTAAAAACTGGCATAGCCGCGATTTTGAAATAGAAATTATATATGCAAATTATTTAGCACAATGTAACTATGTGCTCCTACTCCATTCCGTTTGTAGTGACCAGTGCATAGTGCGTGAGCCCACCTGCAAGAGGAGGTGAAGGAAAGATGTATCAAAATCTGACTCACCTTCACACAGAGCCAGGAGTTAAACTAACAACTGCTTAAACATAGAAGCGCTGTCTGATTGACGAGCAGCACCTAAATATGTTCAAAAGAAATTAAAACGCCAAATGAGATGAATTTATATCACATTTTCGAAAGTAAAACATTCTCTAGTGGTTCCCAAAGTGGGTGTCACGGGACAAAGAGTCGGGGTCACTTGGTGATTTCCAAAAATTGATTTTCTTAAACTGTTAGAATGACCATATTTTATCCATAACCTACAAAAGATAAAAACAGTAGTTAATAGTGTGGGAATATAAATTTATATAATCTAATTTCAAATTAACAATAATCTACATATAACTGAAAATGTATACTCTTTGGTTTTTAATCATATAATTTCATTAACAGCCATGCCATGAGGGACATTACCTTTGTCTCTCTGACCACTGTCTGAGCCAAAGTGATGCAAATGCTACAGGCAGGGTCTCAACGACTCTGCCTTTGTCTTCAGGTGATACTTCCAGGCCAAAGAAACTAAAACATGTGGCCAGGAGCTGGGCAGGATTCTAACACCTATATGCTGGTTATCATGCTGACTTCAATAATTAATTTGCATGCTTTGTTTAGCAATCTCCCCTCCTCCTAAGAACACATTATAGAGAGGACATCTTTGTCTCAATTCAGACTTGTGATAAAACTCGCAGACTGCAGACCTCCAGTAGGCTCTGTAGACGCATGGACTTCTTGAAGACGCTGTATGACTGCAGATGAACCAACACATCTCAATAAAAGGATTCTGCTTGTTTTCGAGTCTCCTGGTCTGGGTTCTCTTCTCTTTCCGCCCATTTTGATTTTTTTTACAACAATAGTTACATTAAAAAAACACTGGAGTAAAAATCCTTTGAGCTTTTGATTTATAATTTAGTTTTATTTCCCCGTTAGATTGCGACCCTTGATTATGTCAAATTAAAGGCATAGCAATATCCTCAGATGCAGCAGATTGATTTTATGGCACCAGGTTAAACTTTGACACCTTTTTTTGAGTGAGATGCTAACGGTCCAATCAGATTCAGTGGTTTATGCTAAGCTAAGCTAAGCTAAAAGTGCTACTGTCAGAATCAGAGATTGGCTGATTCAAAAATGGTAAAAAAAAACTGCTTAACTCAAGGAGAAAAAAAAGTGTAGTCCCCTGGGCTGAAAGGTTTGGGAACCCCTTGCTTTAGGTAGTGTAATCTACAGTAATGTAAGTGCAGTGTGTGGGTAAGAGGGGCGCAGTGTTGTAATGTGACCAGCTATGTTGTTATTTTACTATTGTGGTTCTGTGATTGTTGGTTGCTGGTTAAAAACTATGACAGTTAAAGTAACTAGGATAATTTCTGATTTAAATAAATTAGAATTAAATAAAATATTCATTTAATATTTTTTGTGCATTTGGGTGGGTTTTATACAGCTGTTGGGCTAGAATAAGTCAGCTATATCCGGCAACACTGCTTTTAAGTCTGTATATAGTGTGTCTTTTTCTGATAAAGATATATGATAAAGCCTTTATTATGGCTTAGATCATTTAAAAACAGTTACAACTGATGTGTTGCAGCTCATGATCTAACAGAACACTTAAATAAATGTACTTTTATAAATCAGTACTGAAAACATTGTGCATTTTCCTTCCACAGGCTGTCATGTTACATTCTGGACTGCTCTGGTTTTCCTCCAGTTGCTGGTGGCATTCACGTCTATCTTGTAGGAGAGAATCAGTCCCAGAATTGTGCTTTATTTTCTCAGAAATGGGATGAATCTGCAGGACATTCATGTAAATTCTGTTGACTTCAAATCAATTACTTCAATGATATGAATGATTTGCTACACATCACTTTTTAATTGTAAATAAAACGATGCTTTTAGTTTAGTGTGATCGTCAAACTTTGCATTTGGACGTTTTTATGTGTGATCATTTTTGATGTCCTTGCCAAACAAAATATCTTAGTAATTATTTTCTCGCACTAGATACTAATACATTTACTTTCACTTTGATGCCATTTGTCTGAAAACAATATTTTATTAAAATCATCAATACACAAATACAATATTACCTGTTTTTCATGCTTTTCAAGAATGGTTAGTTATCATGCCAGTCTATGACATGCTTTTTTTAACGTTAATCATAATTATCTTGTTTTATTTTTGCTATTATACTCATTTTGTGAAAGATTCTAGTTTTTTTTTCTTTTTGTTACCTTTAAATCCATTATTTAGCAGCTATTACGCAATATGCACTCATTGCACAGCTTCTGAATTTATTTTGCTCTGTTTGTGAAGATGTTTTTGGAGAACAAAAGAACTTAAAATAAACTATGGCTTTGACTTCTGTCTCAGTGTTGATAGTGATGCCTTTACTGGGTTTGTCGCAGGAAATAAAAAGGCATTTGATAGAAACCAACAATTGGGTGGAGTTTCTCAAAGTCTGAGGAAACAAAAAGTGTTACGTTTGTTGAAGATATTATTGTCCCATT
The DNA here is from genome assembly GCA_903798035.1 of Danio albolineatus. Taxonomy (NCBI): domain Eukaryota; kingdom Metazoa; phylum Chordata; class Actinopteri; order Cypriniformes; family Danionidae; genus Danio; species Danio albolineatus. The sequence goes on from CAIGQQ010031460.1 coordinate 29,402, forward strand.
AGAGTTAAACTGCTGAGTTTAACTATTTTTCAGCCGATTTCCAGGGCCGGCAGGAACACTTTTAGCTTTGCTTCATCATTGAATCAGATTAGACCATTAGCGTCTCACTGAAAAAAAAGTTTAGATCATTTTGTTATTTGAATGCTGACTTTTCTTTAGTTACTTAGACCGACATTAATACCACACAGCAAAAATTCCAGTGTTAAATATACAGTGTGATTTTTTTTGGTGTTGTTTAGTGTTAAAAACAGAGTACATATTGATCCATGAGTGTGAAAGAGTGCATATTTAAGAGTTTTTTTTTTCAGTGTGTAACTTTTAACTTAATAGGCAAGGCAAGTTTATTTCTATAGCACATTTCATACACAGTGGCAATTCAAAGTGCTTTACATAAACAGAAATAAAATTGAAGTATAAGAAAATAAAAACAAATAATAAAAAACAGAAAAAAACAGATTACCATGAGTTAAAACAAGTTATAAAAGAATGAAAAAGAAAAGAAAGACACAATAGTGCGATCTGTCGGACGTAGCACAGTGCTCATTCAGTGAAGGCACAGCTAAACAGATGTGTTTTCAGTCTTGATTTGAATGTGCCTAATGTTGGAGCACATCTGATCATTTCTGGAAGCTGATTCCAGCAGCGAGACAGTGTATGCAGTGTATTTGCAATATGCAGTGCAATATGCAGTCCATTTCCTACTAGTGATGGGAGGTCCAGTGTTTTTACTCGAACCGGTTCTTTCGGACAAACTGATCAAACCAGTATGTTTTGCTTAAACTTGAACCACGTCTAAATTCATTTTAAAATGCAAGGAGTTAAATGTAATGAAATTATATCTGCAAAAAATGAATGAACATTTAATAAAGTAACAATATTTTCAACATATTAATAACTTGCAGCATGTTTCTTCCGTTGTGTTTTCAATAACTTGCAGCACGTTTTTTCCGTTGTCTGTGTTGTGAGAATTTGAACAGGTGTGCTGTCAAATTGATGAAGATCGTTTCCTAATCTGCCTGTGTTTTCTGTTATTGCATGTGCTTTCTTAAATTGCAGCGCGTTAACCTTTCTCGGCCACAGTACATCCGCTGCGTAAAACATATGCCAGATAAATTGGCGGTTCATTCCGCTGTGGTGACCCCAGATTAATAAAGGGACTAATCCAGAAAAAAAATGAATAAATGAATGTTTCTTTAACTCTGCAACTAATCACAAGGTGATGTGATATACTTGATATATATCTGTGTACATTGTGAAAATTGTATGTCACTAGAACATTAAAAGACTATTAACACTAGTTCCCCCCTCCTCACCCATCTCTCACACTTAAACTTTCCATTACCCTGAACTCAGCTACAAAAACATCAGGGCTTTAAAACAAAACTTCCTTTGTACATAAACGCATTACCAGTGACTGTTATCTGACACAGAGGTGTCATTTCACACCCCAAAAAAATCCATTAGAGGAACAAATTAGTTCTAAACTTGTTTTTTCTAAATCTCTTTTTTTATTAAACGAAGTCTTCTGTTGTGTATGTTAAACACAGTGACCTGTGCGACTTCAGTCTGCCAGAACTTCCTATGAATGAGAGTCGCCATAGCAACCTCACTCAGCGAAGCATTTCAAGGCGAGCAGGAACTCATCAGCTTTTAGCCAACAGAAGTTAATTTGTAGATTAAAAGAAACCAAGATGCTTCAGATAAACAGTTCAGTACTGAGGATCACAGGAGTAATTCATTAAACATTAAAAATATATTTTAAAAAGGCCGCTTTCTCAGCGATGCCATAAAATAACCTTTTAGTTCTTGAAATGACCATTTTTAATACGTTTCAATAATCTAAAGACACCTTTTCCTCCATGAAGATCTCTAAAATACTATTGTAAATTATAGTAATAGTATAGTAATAGTAATTATAGTATTATAGTAATAG
>CAIGQQ010031461.1:0-19300 GCA_903798035.1 Danio albolineatus
TATAGTAATAGTAATTATAGTATTATAGTAATAGTATAGTAATAGTATACCATTTTTGAACCACACTATAGTAAAGTATTAAACTATATAGTATTTAAAACTCACTAGGATTGCTCCAGCATATTGTAGTGTTTACTGTTATAACTGATGACAATTGTGTAATATACTTTACTACAGTAATCTGTTATGTATTGTATTTTGACATATTGATCTGTTTACTTATTTATTTATTTATTTTGTATTTATTTATGATGTTGTGTTGATGTACTGTATATGGCTGTAGAACACCACAGTATTGGGTCATATTACTATAGTTTTTGTGTTACCTTGGCAACTATATAATTACCACAACAAGTACTTTATTATATGGTTCAAAAACAGTATTTACTCTAGTATTTTTTTAAGTGGGACATTAACAATTATTCATGGAACCATCGATGCCACAATTATAGGTTAATAGACATTATTAAGATGTTATAAATAATAATCGATCGATTCAACGCCACCTTTAGACGAATTAACCATTCAAAGTTTTGTTAATGACTGCATTTGATGTCAGATTTCATTTCACAAGACTCAGGCGTGCTAGAAAATGACTGACACTTCATGAGAAATATTAAAGTGCGAGCAGAGGGAGAGCTGATTCTAATGAGGCCCACTTCTTCAATCCCCCTCCAGGCCCTTCAGCACAAGGGAAGGCTTTTGTTGCCTGTCACAGCTCGCTGTTTTTAGTTGCCAAGCAGGACCGAGTCGGAATTCCTCTTGCCTCTGTGTCTGGACTATAGCGGATTTCAACCACTTCCATCAAAATGAAGAACAATCTCTTGTGCTTTCTTGCTCTGTCCTTTATTGGAATAGGTAAGACGTTGAACCGTGCAAATAACGTTGGTTGTTTTATAGTATTTCATGTTACACACAGTTTGTTTTAATCTGTTCAAAACTTTCTGAATCCTTCTTTGTTAGTTACTACAGTAAATAACAGCTAGTGTTCATAAGTAGTTATAACTATTTGGATTGGAGGGAATTCTGCTAAAGTTTTACTTTATGTATGAGCCTGTTGAATGCTTCATTCTGATTGGCCGGTGAACATTCTAAGGTGTGCAGTTATTTTCAGATAAACACCCAAGTAGTTCCAATCAGGTCTTGACCACATTACAGTTACAGTATAGAGTATATCAAGTATATCATTACACTCTTTGATCGAAACTGAACGAGTTCTTTGGCTTGTAAAAATGCTTTTAATATGGTGTATTGTTCAAATTGACTCCCCTTTTGTTACGATGGTGGCTGTTTTTGAGCCACTGAGCTGCATTATAACCACATTCTTTGATTGCAAAGCTATGACGTTATATAATCCTGCATTCTTGATTGTTGGTCGTTTACACTGTTGGCAAGAGGTAAAATTCGCATCCTTTAGCTAGGCTTGTGCAAAAAAAAAGTTTCTTGCTTTTATATGGAGAACGGCAAATTATAATAAGCCACATGAATATACTTATTAAGTTTGTGTTCTGAGAGCTGAAATGATCATTTTTGATTTTCTCAGATGTATCAAGGTAATAGGTCTCTCTCACACACTCATACAAGCACACACACTCCACATAAAAGCTAGAAACTAGTTTTTATAGCACTGCAACTGATGATCAACAGGAAAAATGACAAATTGCTTCTCTGCCCAACAGGGAAAACCACCAACAATTAAGAATACATAATTTTATGGTGTCATGGCTTTGCAATCAGAAAATGTCATCACAATGAGAGTCAATGGGGCAAAAACAGCCACAAACACAACGAAAGTGTAGTAAATTTGAGTGTATTGTTGGGTTTTTGAAAAAATTCAAAAATTCATATGTGTCAAAATATGATTTGTCATCAAAAGGACTTTCATTTGCTGAACCACAGAGAAAGTTGTGGCTAAATTAGTTCTCAAAATCCCCCAAGAGTGGACGGAAACATCCCCAATAGCACACAAGAATTAAAGTGCGATATCCTAGCAAGAATAATAAACATTTGTTAGATCTAACAGACGTCTAAATATAGATTTCCTGCTAAAATAGGGTTAAATTTGGGCTCTTTCAGTGAAAATCTAATAGACATCAGGGAATATTACAAAACCAGACTAATCATCAAATACAAAGGAATGAATGACTACACACGTGAAGTCTGTCTGATTTGTCTATTAGTAGTTTTGGGCTACTCTAAGATGTCCGTTACACACCAATTTGCTGGGATAGGAGATTTGGGACTTGTGGAGCTGTGCATCAATGGATTTGCTCTTCTATGTTGGACTTTCAGCAGTGAACATTAAACCAGACTGAACTTCAACTCTGAAAACTGGACTGAGACAGTTTCAATTTACTAGAACTTCTAAGCTGCTTTAACACAATCTACATCCTAAAAGCACTACATAAATAAGGATTGTAAGAAATGATAGCATTTATATAAGCAATATGATTGTTTATTTTATTTGAGTAATATTAGAACACCCATTTAAAATGAGAAAAGGTAGCCTATCCTCAACTGAGCTAGTCACACACATACACATACTATTAAATTACAAACAGAAAGAAAAAAAGTATGATTGGTAGAAACAAGATATTTTTTTAAAGCTAAAATGTATAGACATTTTAAGAAATAATTGATTTACCTGTTGAGAGAGTGTTGACAATCTGTGTTGCAGACTTTAGATGAGATGCAAAAAAAGCCTGACAAATGTCTTGAAATATAAAATGTTTAGATAATGTCGTTTGGTGTGGTGTCATAATGTTTAAATGTTGTTTGGTGTGGTAACCAGTGGTGTGAAGTAACTAATTACAAATACTCTGCACTACTGTAATTGAGTAGTTTTTCTTAGGAATTGTAATTTACTGAGTTGTTTTAAAAATATGTACTTTTACTTTCCCTTGAGTACATGTTTAGTGCAGTATCTGTACTTTTACTCCACTACTTTCCTTCAACCTGCAGTTACCACTTTATTTCTTTCTTGTCTATGGTCATTGTCTACAGTAGAAAGATCATTCCTGTGATTCCTGTCCAATTAAATCACACATAGAAAGTAAATCACATCATACTGAACAACCTCAAGACATGGGCGCTTTATAAATGCAGCAAACCTTTAGGAAACAATAAAAATGTCCAAGAAGATGTCCAAAATCTTTACACGCAATGATCCAGAGACTGTTTGTAGACTGCATGTCACTGAAAAAGATGGATGTCGACTGTATGATGACTGAAATCACCAAACAGCCTTAAACAATCACTAAATGGAACGAACGAAGAATGGAAGGAAGGGCCAAATAAAAGGAAGGACCGAACAAGGAATGGAAGGAAGGATCGAAGAACCAAATAAATGAAGGAAGGATTCTGTCACGATCACCAGTGATCTCCACTGTCAGAGATCGCTGGTTCACACACACACTTCCGTGAACTACAAATCAGCCATGTTAAGGACTACATCTCCACTCATGCAACACACACACTCACCTGCTCCAAGTCTCCACTGATCAGAGACTCCCAGCTAAAGCCACTCACCACTGAGTACACTCTTTATTTAATCCACTCAGTAACACTCACTGTTGCTGAGTATTGTTTGCTGTTAGTGACCTTACAACGTGTTTCCTTTGTGCCTGTTTTTCTGTTTTTGATCCTTGTCTTGATATCAGTTATCCTTGCCTGCCGCTAGCCTTATCGCTAGCCTTATCGGCCTGTTTACGACTACGATTCTGATTACCTGTATGATTCTGTTTGCCTCTGATGACCGCTGCTATACTGACTTCAATAAATATCTGCAATTGGATCCTCGCCTCCGTTGTCATCGTCACTCCACCATAACAGATTCAAGGAAGGACTGAGCAAACTAAAGAAGGAACGGACGAACGAACAAAGGACCTAATGAAGGAAGGAACAAAAATATTAAAGAAAGAATGAGCGAACAAATGAAGGGAGGAAAGATGGACCAAACGAATGAAGGAAGAATTCAAGGAAGGACTAAACAAACCAAGGAAGGATGGAAGGAACGAACAAACGAATGAAGAAAAGGACCTAATGTAGGAAGGAACAAAAAATATGAACTAACGAACAAGTGAATGAAGGAAGGAGGAAACAAACGAATGAATGGAGGAAGGAGAGAACAAACAAATAGTTGAAGGAAGGTTAGAAGGAACGAACGAAAATAGTAAGATTCCTAAATACACTGCATGTTGTTTGTGCAGGGATGTGTAAACGTAACATTCTGTAAACGCATCAACTTTTCTACAGCGTAATACTCACTACTCACTACTCTTGAGTGCTTCTAAAAAGTCTACTTTTTACTCATACTTTGAGTAATATTTACTACAGATACTTTTACTCTACTTGCACTACATTTTTGGGCAAGTAATGGTACTTTTACCTGAGTATGATTTTTCAGTACTCTTTCCACCACTGGTGGTAACTGTAGCATAAGCAGAATAATTGACTTTTGGTCCGATGAATTAGAAAAAAAAATCATTCATTCATTAATTTTCTTGTCGGCTTAGTCCCTTTATTAATCTGGCGTCACTACAGCGGAATGAACCACCAACTTATCCAACATATGTTTAGCCTGCCAAATTCACCTGTACCACATGTCTTTGGACTTGTGGGGGAAACCGGAGCACCCTAAGGAAACCCAACATTGTTTTACATATACACAACTTTTTCCTACTCCTCATGACGCTTTATGTGAAGCCAATGAAAAACTCTAAACAAGCCTTTCCACAGCAATATAGGGACTTATTTTGAACATTACTGAACTGTATTGAATACAGAATACAGAAAATCAGTCAAAACACAGTGAACTCAAGGGCTTAGGCCACAAATGTGCTTATGGTAGCCTAACATCATGTTAAAATAAGAAAGGGTTACGGTCATGGCAATTAAAATAAAGCTTGAATTCCCATTTGATAATGTTGATGATATTCTCTGTTTAGTGTCGGGTGACAGTTGCTCCCTAGAGATTTCTCCGCCCAGAGCAGTGGTGAAGTTTGGGGATCCGGTGACGGTCAGCTGTGTGGCCTCTCGTCCCGTCCGAGTGCTGGGATGGGAATCGGTTATTGCTGCATCACACACTCAGCATAACCTGAGCGTTCAGTGGCGGGTGGACAGTTTGACGGACTGGATTGAGGAGCCGATCTGCTATGGCGTTTTCTTCACTGCACCCAGGCAGTGTGAGGAAAAACTAAACCTAGTTCTATACAGTAAGTACAGTGTTGCTTACGTCAAAAATTACCTTGTGAAATCAACGAGGATTAGATAAGTAAGCCAACTTTACCTCAATCTTTTTTTAAAGGGATAGTTCACTCAAAAATAAAACTTCTGTCATCATTTATTCACAATTCACTTGCCTTTCTTCTGTTAAAAACAAAAGGTGTTTTGAAAAACTTTGGCAACATGTTACCATTGACATCCATAGCATTTGTTGTTCCCACTATAAGGAAACTCACAAACATATAAAGAGTATAAAAATCACAAACAATAACATCCTATAGAAAACCCTTCTTTGTTTAAAACAATACCTCTAAGATCCATAATTTCCCATTCAGGCACTCAGGCAACAATCAGTAGGCAATGATCCAGTAACAGCACTAAGATAAAAAAGGATAATATCATTAAAACGTGATCCTAAAACAGTTTATTAAAATAATAAAACTACTACCTCTAGAAATGATTTCACAATGAAGATCGAGCAGTATTAATCCTGTTTGCTTGTCAGCTACCCCTCACGTGAAGTGTCGACTCTACAATGTCCGTTTCTGCATGCATTAAAAACAATAAAATCAACAAGAAAGAGAGAACGCACATCTCGCACGTAAACTCGCTACCTACCAGCCTTTACGTGCTGAGACCAGGATGCAAAACCTGGAAGCAAAAGTGCAAACAAACTTAGTGACTCGCTTATATAGCGCTGAGAACTTGTTCATTTAAGCCGCAATCAGGAAATAAAGTGTCTGCACGTAAAAAATAATACTTCCGTGTGTGAGGCTAAGTCTGCTGGGACTTCTAGTGCCCAGGCATCGTCTCATTACAATCATACTGTATACTTTATTAGGTACACCTTACTAGTTCTGGGTTGGACCACCTTTTGCCCTCAGAACTGCCTTAATCCTTTGTGGCATAGATTCAAAAGGGTACTGGAAATATTCTTCAGAGATTTTGGTCTATATTGATATGATAGCGTCAAGCATTTGCTGCAGATTTGTTGGCTGCACATCCATGACGGAATCACCTGTTCCACCTCATCCCAAAGGTGCTCTATTGGATTGAGATCTGGTGACTGTGGATGTCATTTGTGTACAGTGAACTCATGTTCAAGAAACCAGTCTGAGATGTTCATGCTTTATGACATGGCGTGTTATCCTGTTGGAAGTAGCCATCAGAAGATGTGTACACTGTGGTCATAAAGGGATGGATATTGTCAGCAACAATAGTCAGGCGGGCTGTGGCGTTTACACGATGCTCAGTTGGTACTAATGGGCCCAAAGTGCCCCAAGAAAATATCCCCCACTCCATTACACCACCACCACCAGCCTGAACCTTTGATACAAGGCAGGATGGATCCATGCTTTCATGTTGTTGATGTTTATCTGACCCTACCATCCGAATGTCGCAGCAGAAATGGAGACTCATCAGACAAGGCAACGTTTTTCCAATCTTCTATTGTTCAATTTTGGTGAGCCTGTGCGAGTTGTAGCCTCAGTTTCCTGTTCTTAGCTGAGAGTAGTGGCACCCAGTGTGGTTTTCTGCTGCTGTAGCCCATCTACCTTAAGATTCGATGTGTTGCGCATTCAGAGATTCTCTTCTGCAAACCTCAGTTGTAACGAGTACTTATCTAAGTTACTGTTGCTTTTCTGTCTGGCCATTCTCCTCTGACCTGATCAACAAGGCATTTGCGCCACAGAACTGCTGCTCACTGGATATTTTCTCTTTTTCTGACTATTCTCTGTAAACCCCAGAGATGGTCGTGTGTGAAAATCTCAGCAGATCAGCAGTTTCTGAAATACTCAGACCAGCCTGTCTAGCGCCAACAACCACGCCACGTTCAAAGTCATTAAAATCACATTTCTTCTCCATTCTGATGCTCGGTTTGAACTTCAGCTGATCGGCTTTACCATGTCTACATGCCCAGGGCTTAATCCAGATCCAGCACCTCTGAAATCTGATCCTGCTATTGCTGTGTCTTCAATATGACGTAATCACCCCAGGGAGTGCAAATAAATCGAAAGACTAAGGGCGTACTCACACTATGTACAGTTGCCTTAAACCGGGCCGAAGCACGCTTGTCCTCCCTTCCGTCTCCCCCGACGGCCCGCTCTCACATTACATTCGGGCCTCAGCATGCTTACGTCATCAATGATGCGCTGTTCAGTTTAAGAGAAGCGCTCTCGCTCAGCACGGTGGACATTTCTTTATATCATTATATGGTTTTAGTGGTTTGATATGCAGTGACACACAGTCAATTATTTCACCGAACAGATCAGACACTTTTGACACTCATAAACAATCATAAAGTCCTCGTGGTGCAGAAATTAGGAGGTTTGCTGAAGGTGCAGCTGTCGTTCAGCGAGGGATTTGCGTCTTTGATAATCCACGACAGTTTGCGTTCATTAAACAGTAAAAATGATTAATAAATCCATATGAAACAGTCCCCCTAAAAGTCATGTCTCCTCTTCAGTTTCGGGCTCAGGCGTGCTTTGCACTCACACTACAAGCATACCACGCCAAAGCCCAAGTGAACCATGATCAGGCACACCTCTTAAAACTGGGCCAGGACCAACCAACTGTACCGTGCCTGAGCCCGATTGTCTCAGACTTCTCAAACGATCCAGGATAGCATAGTGTGGTACGCCCTAATAGCTATTTAGTTCAATGTTGTTTTATCAGTGTACATAATTAACGTGTTAACAGTTTTACTATTAACTTTTAGTTTGTATGTCAGTAGGTTATGGATAAAATATGGTCATTCTAATAGTTTAATCAAATTAATTTGTTTTTTGGAAACCCCCCTCCCCCCTTATTGCCCTGTGACCACCATGGGGTCTTGGCCCCCACTTTGGTAACCACTGCTCTAGATTACTGTGTATCTCTACAGAAACAAACATGACCGCTCTGGTTTCAAATAAATCTGCTTTATATTTCACTCACTAGAGATTTCTTTCTGAAAGTGTTGTGAAACTTGCAAGAAGCAATGTGTGATATCCTTTCCAAGAAATGTCATCACAAGCATGCTTTCTAAAGAGCCTGAGCACAGTATTTGTAAACCAAAAAAAGCAGAAATGAAATTTCAAAAGCTTTGGTAGACAAACAGGTCACTGGAGGATGAGTGTACCATGACATATTGGTCATTTTGGGTCATTTACCTTTGGTTGGAAAGCTGTTTTTAACATTTTTAACATGATCTGAAACAATAACCAGCTTGTGCTAAAAACAGACCTACACTAACCCTTTAAAATCAAGACCACTGTTAAACTTTGACTTGTCCGAATTCTAAATGAAAGGACCCTTTTCAAATCACTGTGATATCTTATACTATTTTTAAACTTAAATTACTTTAAACTATTTTTGTTCAGAAATATACATTGCTAAGAACATCTTATCATTCATAGGTGATTTTATAAAGGTGACCCCCAGAATCCAGATTTTCCAATAGTTGTATCCCAGCCAAATGTTATCATAATCTATCAAACATTAATGGAAAACTTATTTATTCAGCTTGCTTTCGGATTTCATTCTCAATTTCCAAAAACTGACCATGGTCCAGGGTCACATACTACAAATTGTGGCTTATTTGTAAAATAATTCTCTCTTTTGACTACCATTATTAGTCTCAAATTTGCTTCCCTTTTTTTATTTTTGAAAGTCACGAAAACACTATTGTGGAGTTTTTCTTTCACAAATGGACAAACAGAAATGTAAAAAGTGAAATACATTCACTTCCCTCTCCTCACCCAACTGTAAATGTGAAAAAGGTTTACAAAATTATTACTATTATCATTTTTTGTAAATGTTTGCCTTGTCACTCATTTCCACACAGAAAAACCAGACAGCGTGTCCATAAGTTTAGTGAATCACAGCAGTCCTCTGGTGGAGGGACGAGAGTACCAGCTCCAGTGTGAGGTGCATAATGTTGCGCCTGTTCAGTACCTTGCTTTACGATGGTACAGAGGACAAACTGAGGTTTACAACCACTCATTCTCAGAGTTGATCCCTGCCACACCAGTGCAGGTGTCCTCCACCCTGCTGATCATCCCAAACAGAGCTGAGGATGGAGCTCTGTACAGGTGTGAAGCAGAGCTACAGCTGGGCCCCGAAGGCCCTCAGCCTCCCCCTACAGTTCAGTCCCCTTCGCTCAACATTGCTGTTCAGTGTAAGTCAATAATAGGCAACAAACATTACCAATATGTCATTTGCTGTTGATATTAAGCTTTGTTTTGCAGTCGTTCATTAATTTATCAATACTTTTTTATAATCAGACCCACCTGACTTCCGCAGTCCCAAGGAAGAGCAGCTGGAGGTCAGTGAGGGTAGTGAAGTTGTGCTAGATTGTACAGCAGAGGGAAACCCACCACCTGTGTACATCTGGACGGCCCCAAACCTTCAGGAGAAGGCTGATAATCAGCCCGTTTTGAAAGATGCGTCATTGAGCCCTGGGGTTTATACATGCACTGCGTCAAATATCCTTGGGAAAAGGAGCAAACAGTTTGTCATCAAGCACAAATCCAAAGGTGAGAGCTATAAAAACACATATGTAAGGTAAATGTTGTTGTTCTTTTTACTGTAACGAGTGGGACGGGGCATGCAACGGGCGTTGCTGTGCATTTATACTTCTGCGTGCTGTTTGTGTTGCTCTGCAACAACACTTCCAAAGTGCTAGCTGGCAGTAGATTTTTATATTCCTCTGTCAAGTTTCTTCGCTGTTGTTTTGTTTTTTCTCAATGCTACCTTACTTACAAGTGGTTCAAATTGGCGGACATGCAACAACTTTAATCATGAGGTAAACAGTTTTCATCTAGAGCTACTTCATGGAACTCGACACCTGTGGACACTCGCTCCATCAGGCTCATGCGGCTATAACCTCTAGCCACACTCACACATTTTTTTGTTGTGCGTCAGCAACGGCCATGGCGAGGGCTATGCGACCATGCGCAGGCTGTGTCAGAGCATACGTGTGCACTTGACGCAGAAGTATAAATCAGCCTTAATGCTGCGGTAACACTAGGGTTTAAGCATGCGAAATTCTGTTGTAAGGTGCTGTGAAAACAGGCGGGAATAATCAAGATAATTAGACATTTTAAAAAAGCAAGCGATTGGTCCATGTTTTAAATTTCTCTCCAGAGAGGTCATGTGTTGATCTTTGATTGGTGTCATGCAGTCACGTGATACAATTTTGCTGGTCAGAGTTCACTAACCTTGAACCTTGCAACACAATGAACTGCAAAACTTGTTGCATGAGCTTGTGTTTCCGGTCTGACGCATTCACATGCGTATGAGTCCAATGTGACCACGGCTTAAAGGCCCGTACACACCGAGACGTTTTTTGCTCGCGTTTTCGGTCGACGTTTAACGCCTCGTGACTAAATAAAGGGCGCAAATGTGATTGTGCACATCAACGTGCAAAACGGCAGGCGTAAAAGCGTCATTTTTAAAGAAACGCCTCATGCTCGTTTTTTTGTTTTGACGCCCCGCGTCAAAACCTTCTCCACTAATCAGATTGGCACTTTTGTTCACGTGTACGGAGCCGCTGAAGTTAAAGTAAACACCCATTGGAGGCGCTCAAGCGCAAAACTGTCATTGCGAGCGCAGATGCCCAGAGGCGATATGAACGTGGAGCTGCTTTTTGCACTGGTGAACAATAGTCATTTCTTCATCACTAGAGCTGCTACTTGAACCATCCATGCTTTGCCGATCGCAACAACAAGCGTGTAAACTTCCTCTTTTCTTCTTCTGTGTAACAAGCGGGCGTCAGAAACTTGGCGCCACCGTGTGCGCCATCTAACGACAAGGAGTGATTTTGCACACTCTTCTGCTCGATGCCAGAGAAAATCGCTTGGGCTTGAATGCGAAAAAACGTCTCGAAAAACGCTGACGATAAACGCAAACGAAAAGCGTCCCGGTGTGTACGAGCCTTTAGGCTGGTGACTAACAACCATCACCTATGAAAGCCACCTCTCTCGAGATCTGAATGATCTTAAAAGAACGAAGGACAGCAGTGAAAGATGAGAGAGGACCAGGCCTGGAAATTTGTGTTTTGTTTTACCTACAGTTTGGCAATAGTCTCTGTGAGACTTGTGACAGGTGGCATGCACAGGTGAAGATTGTTAGCACTCATGCCACCAGCCTCACATGCCCCCAGGACTCTCACCCTGTCCCACTTGTTACATTCTCATATTTTCATTCACATAAAAGCACAGTATTATCCCTCCTAGAGGGTGCGTATTCACAACAAACAAAGGTGTAGTTTGATGACTCCATGACTGAGTGTGGAATCATGAGAGTTGTTGTTTTCATTACATATTACAGGACTCCAGCAGATATCATGTTCATGAATGAGCTAAATATTCAAAACTTGTTATCATGGTAGAATGAAGCAGAGTAAAGCTAAATGGGTCACACTTTATTTTGATGGTCCATTTGTTGACTTTAAGTTACATTGCATCTACATGCCAACTAATTCGCATTAGATTATAAGTAGACGGCTAGGGGTTAGGGTTAGTGTAAGTTGACATGTACTTGCAAAGTTTCTTATTGTCAGTTAAATGTCTGTTGAATGTCAGTATCAACAATATTAAGCAGACAGTCAACTGATACGCAAATGGACCATCAAAATAAAGTGTTACAGCTAAAAGCTGCTGAAGAAAAATTAGACAGATGACGCAATTTATGCTGATGAGAGATAAGTGCAATGCGAAAACAGCGAAGCTTTTATTATGCCACCGTCCCTTTAGATTCTGTTATAATGCTGCTCTGTGCAGTCTAATAAAACAAACAACATATTAAAGAGATTTTTGTGCTTCCCTGTTTTATATAAACATAAAAAGAAAATTGAAGCTATGTGATATCATTAGCCTAGCAACAAAGGACACACTCTGTGTCATTAGTTAAAATTGCTTATTTCTCTGGATTTAAACAATCTTGTAAACATTAAAGATAACGTATAAGTACATAAGTTTGCAAAATATATTACACGGTTCTAGTGGTTTTTGATATTTACTATCATAGTTGCAGCTGGAAGGGCATCCGCTGCTTAAAACAAATGCTGGATAAGTTGGCGGTTTATTCCGCTGTGGCGACCCCAGATTAATAAAGGGACTAAGCTGAAAAGAAAATGAATAAATGAAAATGAATGAATCTTACATAGTTTGCCTTTAATATTTGACCAAAATAGTACTAGTTTTTTGAGCAAGTTGAGAAACTGTTCATTCTTTAGCTCTTGAATGCATGAATGTTTTACCGATCATTATTATTCAGGTCTTCAGTGACCCGGACCTAAATAAACACATTTGATGGATTTCTTACTGCTGCAACAGCTTAGAACTCTCCTGATATTTAAATAAGAATAACAAAAGAAAAAAAATCATCAAATGCATCATGAAGTAGCTTTACTTAGACATACATGGACTTCAACTGTAAATAACAGACATCACAAAAGTAATCCAAAGTTACAAAACAATTGGTAACAACTTTTTGGCTTAGTCCCTTTATTAATCCAGGGTCACCACAGCAGAATGAACCACCAACTTATCAAGCATATGTTTTACGCAGCAGATGCCCTTCCAGCTGCAACCCATCTCTGGGAAACATCCATACACACTCATTCACAAACATACACTATGGACAATTTAGCCTACCCACTTTACCTATACCGCATATCTTGGGACTTGTGGGGGAAACCGGAGCACCCGGAGGAAACCCACGCAACCACAGGGAGAACATGCAAACTCCACACAGAAATGCCAACTGACCCAGCCGGGGCTCGAACCAGTGACCTTCTTGCTGTGAGGTGATCGTGCTACCCACTAGGCCACCGTGGCGCCATATATAGTTATATTGCACAGCCCTATGCATGCGGGACTAAATAAAATGCATAGACACACCTTTGAAGCTACAGTGCCTGGATTTCTCAAACTACAGTATTTGCTTATCTTTCTTTCTTTTTTATATTGTAACATGGTAGTACCATTCACAGAGCTAAACCTCTGGGCTTAATAACAGATACTCCTTGAAGATACCAACAGGACATCCCACGCATATTTGTTCAGTTTTAACTGATAGCACACACCTCTTATGTAGAAAGTGAATTTATTGTATAAATAATATTTAAAACAACTTGTGTGGAAACCGAATGTAATATTTATAAGAAACCTATAGGTTATTTGTATTTCAGTTTTATTTATCACGTATATGAGTGTTCTGTGTAAATTTATGTTGTATATAAAACTAAACACACACAAAAATACTCAAATATTTACGTATATTTTTATTTGTGCTGGGCAAAGATTAATCATGATTAGTCACATCCGAAATAAAAGTTTGTTTTTACATACTGTAATACTGTGTATATTTATTATATAAATACACACATGCATGTATATTCATTCATTCATTTTCTTTTCGGCTTAGTCTCTTTATTAATCCGGGGTCGCCACAGCGGAATGAACCGCCAACTTATCCAGCATATGTTTTACGCAGCGGATGCCCTTCCAGCTGCAACCCATCTCTGGGAAACATCCACACACTCATTCACACTCATACACCAAGGACAATTTAGCTCACCCATGCATGTATATATTTAAAAATATTTTTATTTAGATATAAAATATATATGTATATATGTATGTATATATATGTAAATTATATATACATTTCAATATCTATGCAAAAAAAAGTTTGGCATAGTTTTGTTTTACGTACAAGTGTGTATTACACATACATCATTTTATGTATAATACACACAGATGTTTTAGGTCAAAACAAACAAATGTCTTTTTGTTTTTTGGCACATTTCTTTGCCCGGCACTAATCTACATTGGGGAAAATAAGTTTTGAAAACGTCATGTTTTTTCCTTGGAATCATATTTCTAACATAGCTTTTCATCATCTTCATCATCATGATAATGTAGATGTTGGACTGAAGCAGCTAATATCAATTTACAATGACGAAGGGCAGAGGGTTGCTGAAGAACTACTGAGAGATTTCAGCTGCTGTCTGGGCTTTCACTGCCTTTCTACACCTCCCTTTCTGTTCAGTACGTTTTCCTTGCATCATTTCATTTTATTACGCATAACTTCATTTGTAAAAAATAATAATAATAATAATAATAGTTTGTTTTCTTTGCATATTTTGATTTCATCTGGTGAAAATTTCAAGTCAACGGCACCTTTAGAAATATGTTTCTGAGAAAAATGGTGACGTTTTCAATACTTATTTACTGTATATTGTATATATCATTCATTCATTCATTCATTTTCTTTTCGGCTTAGTCCCTTTATTAATCCGGGGTCGCCACAGCAGAATGAACCGCCAACTTATCCGGCATTTGTTTTACGCAGCGGATGCCCTTCCAGCCACAACCCATCTCTGGGAAATGTATATATCATTTGATTTTATATAAATATTTTTAACGTATTCTCAAATATGTACATCCATGTGGGTAGAAAAGAACAGAAGATAAAAATAAAGAAAATTATTATTTAACATATGTAATATCATAAAATAAATAATAAATAAATGCATAACATTGTGTGTGGCAAAGATTCCAGCAAAGCTTTAATCTTTCATAAAGATGTTTACAAAAAAGATTAATATATCTACACACACACACACACACACACACACACACACACACACACACACACAGACACACACACACATATATAGTGAAAGTGGTGTTTACTTTTAGTGTTAATTGCATGAAACTCTAAATAAAATTCCTATCATGCTTGCTTGATAGCAGTCACAGAAGACAGTGCAGATGTAAAATCGCTCAAATAAAACTGCAACAGGAAGGAAAACAAGAACAGGAATTCCTGTGATTAACTCTCTCCTCCCTCTTTAGTAGGACACTTAGTCATCATCACTTTTCATTCCAGCAGATATGGCTGCAATACAAAACTACAGGTTTTTTGGTGGGAAATTTATGCTAATGCTAACTCACAACATCAGTCCAAACCTAAACCAAAAGCAGCCTCATCACTTTGTCTGTCAGTGAAAAGCTGACTGCACGATCCTCCCACTGGTGTGTTTTGACAGATCTGCAAACTGCAAATATTTCTAACAACACTCTCTCATATGTGTTTTCAAGGTGTTTAAAAAGGCCAGAGATCTTGAGGAGGAACCGAAGACAAACAAGCAGCTCTAGATTCTACGCTCAGGACTTACTGAACGTGGAGGATCGGAATCTAGCACTAGCTGTACATTATAGATGTCCGTGCTATATTTTAGGGGGCTCTCTTTTCAGGGGTTATGATTTGTTAAATATGAGAGTCAAGCCTACATGCGTGTAAAATCATAAGCGTACAAGTTTTTTAATATTGTAAGATCATTTTAACAGGGCATTTTTTTATATATATATTCCATAGCACGTCATGATTATTGTAACTTTTAAAATGTTTTGTTGTTGTTGTAGATATTCACTCACCTAATAATAAGAATAAAATATTAACTCTTTTGCGACCCAATTCCCTGAGACATTCGTTCAACTTCAGAAAACACAGTAGTTGTGTTCATTTAGATGGAATTTGATAGCTCCCTCATCCTCCATAGACAACAACGATCCTGTGATGTTCAAAGTACATTAGAAAAGCCACAGTTGTTGACAGCGTAGTTGAACTACAACTAGTCAGGGGCGTAAATCCCAGGGGGGACAGGGGGGACATGTCCCCTCCCATCCGGGGGTTGTCCCCCCCTCCCAAAAAAAAAGTTAAAAAATGCACTCTGTATTGTGAAAATATATGTATCTATACCTGAAATAATTGGATTTGTAGAAAAAAAAACACATTTTTCATTTAAAATGCGTTTAGAAACTGTTGAGTTCCCCCTCCCCTTCCTCATAGTGGTTTGGTCCACTACCTGCTTTCCCGGTTTTCATCTCTTCGACTATGCGCACACACACAAGTCAGGTGTGTGGCTGGGGCTCAGTTCTAGATGATCACCAGTAAGGAGGGTACTTTATTCACTTTAAGTAAAGCGATTATCTTTAATGTTGTTGATAAAGACTCATTCATCATTTATTTGCGGTAAAATGCTGATTACAGATGTATTTTCCATGCGTCTGCTATATTAGCGGTTGAAATATTACCTATCTAGTTAACATTAGCGTTAGCTTGTTGCAAAGTGCAACATACTAATGTCACAGAGATAAAATACTAATAATACTAGTAATAAAATACCAATGTCACAATGTTAATCACAGGCAAAGGAGAAGGAAAATATTGAGGGACAGCAGAGCAGGGTCAGGGTCAGTCAGATGAACAGTGTCAGGTAAGGGTGTGAAGGGATAATGACAGAACTTTTATTCGGATGAGCAATTTCTTTAATGTTTTAAGAGTTGTGGCTATTCAACAGACAAACCTCACAGGCTCACCTATTTACAGTAAGATTTGTCGATTAAACAAGTGTAATGTACACAAGTCAGTTATTATGAGTGTTGAAAGCATCTCTTCCTGCATTTCTTCTGCCTCAGGAGTCACAACATAAATAATTTGAAGAAAAATCTGCTGTCACTGAACCTGAGAAACACTTTGAAAATAACCATAATGACACAGTCTCCATGCTGCAATAATATTGATAGAGCCAAAGTGTTTAATTGTGGGGACATATCTTCATAAGTACAATCTGACTGTATTATTTGTGTCCCCCTCAAAAAAATTGCTCAAGGGAAATTTTATATTTATTGTCCCCCCCGGTGTTAAATGAGATTTACGCCCTTGTAACTAGTGTAGCAAATCTGTGGTTAATTTGTGGTTAGAATGGTTTACCTGTATACAATAACCGTGTTTTTGCGGTTTTATACAACCATGGTAACCTTTCATCATATATACGTTTTTTAATCCCTGTTGGATACTGAACACTTAGCAAATCTTTCTGAACAGTTGTGACGAGATGAGTTGTAAAGATTTCTAAACATGTTGTGCACAGAGTATGAAAATCATGAGCTGAGTCAACCCCAGAAGCATATTAATTACGAATTATCATTTTTTTTAAATAAAACAAATGACAAAGAGTTAGCATATGAACAACGGGCACCCTTTTTCTGATTGAATACCATTGATGGCAATATGATGCTGTTTGCAGTGATTTTGATTTGGGCGTTTTGTAAACTAATGCAGGAAATACCACAGTCATTGTCTCGATTGTGAAACTTCAGAAGGTGACAAAAGGGGGGAAAATCATAAGCAGGAACCCTCTGCACCGTGTGCTTTCAAGAAAGTCGAATTCATTTGAAGAAACACAGCGCTTTGTTTCAGCCTCGTTCTACGAACGAAAGAAATGTTGCATTAATAAGGCACATGTTCACTTGAGGGGTTTATGAACTGTTTATAAATAAGATATAAACAACACACACACATATACAGCTTTGTAGTTCAAAACATGAAGTGTAACGGGAACGACATCAACTGTGTAAAACAATTGCCGATGTAATTGGCAGTTCGTTCCGCTGTGGTGACCGCTGACAAAAGCAGGAAACAAAGCCGAAGGAGAGTGAGTAAGCGAGTCAGTGAATGAAGTTTGTTTATGCTCAGGGAATGTGAGTACAAACTGCTCGGTACCTGCTTGCATTTCTGTGTGTGTTTTCTTGACGAATTACGCCCTCTAGCGGTGCATTTCAGCATCGTTCTCCAGAATGTCCTTCTGCCTCCTCATCAAAACATTCATCCATTTATTCAACATCCATTTTCGGTTATTAATTTGGGGTCACCACAGCGGAATGAATCACCAACATATCCGGCATATGTTTTACGCAGCGGACGCCCTTCCAACCCATCACTGGCTTACCCAATTCACCTATCACATGTCTATGCCACACTTGTGGGGGCAACTGGAGCATGCGAACACGGAGAGAACATGCAAACTCCACACAGAAATGCCAACTGACCCAGCTGCCTCGAACCTGCGACCTTCGTGCAACTCATAGCAGCTACTCACTGCGCCTGTCCTCCAAAAACAAAATATGTAATTAAAAAATAAGCAATTGCTCATTAGTCCTAGATGAAGATCGGTCGCTAACTCAAACAGAGGAATTAAGGAAACTTACAGAAAATAAAGTGCACCAAGATCAGAGATCCTGAAGGATATAGTGAGATCCTGTATGTAAAAACGTTCTCTAATCCCTTTCAGGGTCTCTTCAAACCTCATCAGGCACTCAATGTGATTTAGAGCTGTTATCTGGACAAACCGAGATTGCAAAAAGTATTGAAAAAAACAATTCTCACAATTTTTTACCAAAATTTATTTAAGAATTATATATTTCATAATGAGTTCTTACCAGGGGTGCAATTCCCGGGGGGTACAGGGGGGACATGTCCCCCTCACCTTTTTTTAGATATAAATACCACTTCACTTCATGCTATAATTTCCCATCGTTTGTCGAAAAATAAAACATTTCAACTCAAGATATGTATGCAAAATTAAGTTCGCCGTCACGTCACTCGTATAGGTCTAACTAAACTTTCTTTGAACACTGAATGGAAACCAATTGACCCTTCGCTAAGCCACACCCAAAAACCAGCACCCACCAATTATGGCTTAGCAACTATAGCTACACACAGCAGCTCTGTCAAGCTTTCGAGCAAGGGAAACAGGCCAGAGCATTGTGCATATGGATAGTGCAAATCTGGCACCAGGTATCCTAAAAGTTTGGATGGGATGGTGGAATTTTTTTTAGATATTTAGCTTCTTCTTTTTTTTACACTTTCTTATGTAAAATCCAAATTTGTTCTTTTAATCTTAAAAACAATGAAATAAATTCTTTAAGTTATTTCCCAAAAAGTATATTCTTTCATTTATTTTCCTTTAAATAATATACTGTATATGTTATGATATAATGTCAGATAAAATTTAAATTTAGGCTTTTCTGCACACAGTTGCTCAACATTGCTACACGTTTCCACAACTATCACCAACACTCAGATTTGGTCCACCCCCCACCTCTCAGACCAGAATTGCACCCTTGGTTGACCCTCCTGACGAATAAATGTTAGTATTTGACGTCAATATGACGACGTTGGTTTAAAATGTTGGATCGACTTTGGATTTTGGTCACTTTCCAACACAACCTAAAATCAACAA
>CAIGQQ010031462.1:0-19300 GCA_903798035.1 Danio albolineatus
TATAGTAATAGTAATTATAGTATTATAGTAATAGTATAGTAATAGTATACCATTTTTGAACCACACTATAGTAAAGTATTAAACTATATAGTATTTAAAACTCACTAGGATTGCTCCAGCATATTGTAGTGTTTACTGTTATAACTGATGACAATTGTGTAATATACTTTACTACAGTAATCTGTTATGTATTGTATTTTGACATATTGATCTGTTTACTTATTTATTTATTTATTTTGTATTTATTTATGATGTTGTGTTGATGTACTGTATATGGCTGTAGAACACCACAGTATTGGGTCATATTACTATAGTTTTTGTGTTACCTTGGCAACTATATAATTACCACAACAAGTACTTTATTATATGGTTCAAAAACAGTATTTACTCTAGTATTTTTTTAAGTGGGACATTAACAATTATTCATGGAACCATCGATGCCACAATTATAGGTTAATAGACATTATTAAGATGTTATAAATAATAATCGATCGATTCAACGCCACCTTTAGACGAATTAACCATTCAAAGTTTTGTTAATGACTGCATTTGATGTCAGATTTCATTTCACAAGACTCAGGCGTGCTAGAAAATGACTGACACTTCATGAGAAATATTAAAGTGCGAGCAGAGGGAGAGCTGATTCTAATGAGGCCCACTTCTTCAATCCCCCTCCAGGCCCTTCAGCACAAGGGAAGGCTTTTGTTGCCTGTCACAGCTCGCTGTTTTTAGTTGCCAAGCAGGACCGAGTCGGAATTCCTCTTGCCTCTGTGTCTGGACTATAGCGGATTTCAACCACTTCCATCAAAATGAAGAACAATCTCTTGTGCTTTCTTGCTCTGTCCTTTATTGGAATAGGTAAGACGTTGAACCGTGCAAATAACGTTGGTTGTTTTATAGTATTTCATGTTACACACAGTTTGTTTTAATCTGTTCAAAACTTTCTGAATCCTTCTTTGTTAGTTACTACAGTAAATAACAGCTAGTGTTCATAAGTAGTTATAACTATTTGGATTGGAGGGAATTCTGCTAAAGTTTTACTTTATGTATGAGCCTGTTGAATGCTTCATTCTGATTGGCCGGTGAACATTCTAAGGTGTGCAGTTATTTTCAGATAAACACCCAAGTAGTTCCAATCAGGTCTTGACCACATTACAGTTACAGTATAGAGTATATCAAGTATATCATTACACTCTTTGATCGAAACTGAACGAGTTCTTTGGCTTGTAAAAATGCTTTTAATATGGTGTATTGTTCAAATTGACTCCCCTTTTGTTACGATGGTGGCTGTTTTTGAGCCACTGAGCTGCATTATAACCACATTCTTTGATTGCAAAGCTATGACGTTATATAATCCTGCATTCTTGATTGTTGGTCGTTTACACTGTTGGCAAGAGGTAAAATTCGCATCCTTTAGCTAGGCTTGTGCAAAAAAAAAGTTTCTTGCTTTTATATGGAGAACGGCAAATTATAATAAGCCACATGAATATACTTATTAAGTTTGTGTTCTGAGAGCTGAAATGATCATTTTTGATTTTCTCAGATGTATCAAGGTAATAGGTCTCTCTCACACACTCATACAAGCACACACACTCCACATAAAAGCTAGAAACTAGTTTTTATAGCACTGCAACTGATGATCAACAGGAAAAATGACAAATTGCTTCTCTGCCCAACAGGGAAAACCACCAACAATTAAGAATACATAATTTTATGGTGTCATGGCTTTGCAATCAGAAAATGTCATCACAATGAGAGTCAATGGGGCAAAAACAGCCACAAACACAACGAAAGTGTAGTAAATTTGAGTGTATTGTTGGGTTTTTGAAAAAATTCAAAAATTCATATGTGTCAAAATATGATTTGTCATCAAAAGGACTTTCATTTGCTGAACCACAGAGAAAGTTGTGGCTAAATTAGTTCTCAAAATCCCCCAAGAGTGGACGGAAACATCCCCAATAGCACACAAGAATTAAAGTGCGATATCCTAGCAAGAATAATAAACATTTGTTAGATCTAACAGACGTCTAAATATAGATTTCCTGCTAAAATAGGGTTAAATTTGGGCTCTTTCAGTGAAAATCTAATAGACATCAGGGAATATTACAAAACCAGACTAATCATCAAATACAAAGGAATGAATGACTACACACGTGAAGTCTGTCTGATTTGTCTATTAGTAGTTTTGGGCTACTCTAAGATGTCCGTTACACACCAATTTGCTGGGATAGGAGATTTGGGACTTGTGGAGCTGTGCATCAATGGATTTGCTCTTCTATGTTGGACTTTCAGCAGTGAACATTAAACCAGACTGAACTTCAACTCTGAAAACTGGACTGAGACAGTTTCAATTTACTAGAACTTCTAAGCTGCTTTAACACAATCTACATCCTAAAAGCACTACATAAATAAGGATTGTAAGAAATGATAGCATTTATATAAGCAATATGATTGTTTATTTTATTTGAGTAATATTAGAACACCCATTTAAAATGAGAAAAGGTAGCCTATCCTCAACTGAGCTAGTCACACACATACACATACTATTAAATTACAAACAGAAAGAAAAAAAGTATGATTGGTAGAAACAAGATATTTTTTTAAAGCTAAAATGTATAGACATTTTAAGAAATAATTGATTTACCTGTTGAGAGAGTGTTGACAATCTGTGTTGCAGACTTTAGATGAGATGCAAAAAAAGCCTGACAAATGTCTTGAAATATAAAATGTTTAGATAATGTCGTTTGGTGTGGTGTCATAATGTTTAAATGTTGTTTGGTGTGGTAACCAGTGGTGTGAAGTAACTAATTACAAATACTCTGCACTACTGTAATTGAGTAGTTTTTCTTAGGAATTGTAATTTACTGAGTTGTTTTAAAAATATGTACTTTTACTTTCCCTTGAGTACATGTTTAGTGCAGTATCTGTACTTTTACTCCACTACTTTCCTTCAACCTGCAGTTACCACTTTATTTCTTTCTTGTCTATGGTCATTGTCTACAGTAGAAAGATCATTCCTGTGATTCCTGTCCAATTAAATCACACATAGAAAGTAAATCACATCATACTGAACAACCTCAAGACATGGGCGCTTTATAAATGCAGCAAACCTTTAGGAAACAATAAAAATGTCCAAGAAGATGTCCAAAATCTTTACACGCAATGATCCAGAGACTGTTTGTAGACTGCATGTCACTGAAAAAGATGGATGTCGACTGTATGATGACTGAAATCACCAAACAGCCTTAAACAATCACTAAATGGAACGAACGAAGAATGGAAGGAAGGGCCAAATAAAAGGAAGGACCGAACAAGGAATGGAAGGAAGGATCGAAGAACCAAATAAATGAAGGAAGGATTCTGTCACGATCACCAGTGATCTCCACTGTCAGAGATCGCTGGTTCACACACACACTTCCGTGAACTACAAATCAGCCATGTTAAGGACTACATCTCCACTCATGCAACACACACACTCACCTGCTCCAAGTCTCCACTGATCAGAGACTCCCAGCTAAAGCCACTCACCACTGAGTACACTCTTTATTTAATCCACTCAGTAACACTCACTGTTGCTGAGTATTGTTTGCTGTTAGTGACCTTACAACGTGTTTCCTTTGTGCCTGTTTTTCTGTTTTTGATCCTTGTCTTGATATCAGTTATCCTTGCCTGCCGCTAGCCTTATCGCTAGCCTTATCGGCCTGTTTACGACTACGATTCTGATTACCTGTATGATTCTGTTTGCCTCTGATGACCGCTGCTATACTGACTTCAATAAATATCTGCAATTGGATCCTCGCCTCCGTTGTCATCGTCACTCCACCATAACAGATTCAAGGAAGGACTGAGCAAACTAAAGAAGGAACGGACGAACGAACAAAGGACCTAATGAAGGAAGGAACAAAAATATTAAAGAAAGAATGAGCGAACAAATGAAGGGAGGAAAGATGGACCAAACGAATGAAGGAAGAATTCAAGGAAGGACTAAACAAACCAAGGAAGGATGGAAGGAACGAACAAACGAATGAAGAAAAGGACCTAATGTAGGAAGGAACAAAAAATATGAACTAACGAACAAGTGAATGAAGGAAGGAGGAAACAAACGAATGAATGGAGGAAGGAGAGAACAAACAAATAGTTGAAGGAAGGTTAGAAGGAACGAACGAAAATAGTAAGATTCCTAAATACACTGCATGTTGTTTGTGCAGGGATGTGTAAACGTAACATTCTGTAAACGCATCAACTTTTCTACAGCGTAATACTCACTACTCACTACTCTTGAGTGCTTCTAAAAAGTCTACTTTTTACTCATACTTTGAGTAATATTTACTACAGATACTTTTACTCTACTTGCACTACATTTTTGGGCAAGTAATGGTACTTTTACCTGAGTATGATTTTTCAGTACTCTTTCCACCACTGGTGGTAACTGTAGCATAAGCAGAATAATTGACTTTTGGTCCGATGAATTAGAAAAAAAAATCATTCATTCATTAATTTTCTTGTCGGCTTAGTCCCTTTATTAATCTGGCGTCACTACAGCGGAATGAACCACCAACTTATCCAACATATGTTTAGCCTGCCAAATTCACCTGTACCACATGTCTTTGGACTTGTGGGGGAAACCGGAGCACCCTAAGGAAACCCAACATTGTTTTACATATACACAACTTTTTCCTACTCCTCATGACGCTTTATGTGAAGCCAATGAAAAACTCTAAACAAGCCTTTCCACAGCAATATAGGGACTTATTTTGAACATTACTGAACTGTATTGAATACAGAATACAGAAAATCAGTCAAAACACAGTGAACTCAAGGGCTTAGGCCACAAATGTGCTTATGGTAGCCTAACATCATGTTAAAATAAGAAAGGGTTACGGTCATGGCAATTAAAATAAAGCTTGAATTCCCATTTGATAATGTTGATGATATTCTCTGTTTAGTGTCGGGTGACAGTTGCTCCCTAGAGATTTCTCCGCCCAGAGCAGTGGTGAAGTTTGGGGATCCGGTGACGGTCAGCTGTGTGGCCTCTCGTCCCGTCCGAGTGCTGGGATGGGAATCGGTTATTGCTGCATCACACACTCAGCATAACCTGAGCGTTCAGTGGCGGGTGGACAGTTTGACGGACTGGATTGAGGAGCCGATCTGCTATGGCGTTTTCTTCACTGCACCCAGGCAGTGTGAGGAAAAACTAAACCTAGTTCTATACAGTAAGTACAGTGTTGCTTACGTCAAAAATTACCTTGTGAAATCAACGAGGATTAGATAAGTAAGCCAACTTTACCTCAATCTTTTTTTAAAGGGATAGTTCACTCAAAAATAAAACTTCTGTCATCATTTATTCACAATTCACTTGCCTTTCTTCTGTTAAAAACAAAAGGTGTTTTGAAAAACTTTGGCAACATGTTACCATTGACATCCATAGCATTTGTTGTTCCCACTATAAGGAAACTCACAAACATATAAAGAGTATAAAAATCACAAACAATAACATCCTATAGAAAACCCTTCTTTGTTTAAAACAATACCTCTAAGATCCATAATTTCCCATTCAGGCACTCAGGCAACAATCAGTAGGCAATGATCCAGTAACAGCACTAAGATAAAAAAGGATAATATCATTAAAACGTGATCCTAAAACAGTTTATTAAAATAATAAAACTACTACCTCTAGAAATGATTTCACAATGAAGATCGAGCAGTATTAATCCTGTTTGCTTGTCAGCTACCCCTCACGTGAAGTGTCGACTCTACAATGTCCGTTTCTGCATGCATTAAAAACAATAAAATCAACAAGAAAGAGAGAACGCACATCTCGCACGTAAACTCGCTACCTACCAGCCTTTACGTGCTGAGACCAGGATGCAAAACCTGGAAGCAAAAGTGCAAACAAACTTAGTGACTCGCTTATATAGCGCTGAGAACTTGTTCATTTAAGCCGCAATCAGGAAATAAAGTGTCTGCACGTAAAAAATAATACTTCCGTGTGTGAGGCTAAGTCTGCTGGGACTTCTAGTGCCCAGGCATCGTCTCATTACAATCATACTGTATACTTTATTAGGTACACCTTACTAGTTCTGGGTTGGACCACCTTTTGCCCTCAGAACTGCCTTAATCCTTTGTGGCATAGATTCAAAAGGGTACTGGAAATATTCTTCAGAGATTTTGGTCTATATTGATATGATAGCGTCAAGCATTTGCTGCAGATTTGTTGGCTGCACATCCATGACGGAATCACCTGTTCCACCTCATCCCAAAGGTGCTCTATTGGATTGAGATCTGGTGACTGTGGATGTCATTTGTGTACAGTGAACTCATGTTCAAGAAACCAGTCTGAGATGTTCATGCTTTATGACATGGCGTGTTATCCTGTTGGAAGTAGCCATCAGAAGATGTGTACACTGTGGTCATAAAGGGATGGATATTGTCAGCAACAATAGTCAGGCGGGCTGTGGCGTTTACACGATGCTCAGTTGGTACTAATGGGCCCAAAGTGCCCCAAGAAAATATCCCCCACTCCATTACACCACCACCACCAGCCTGAACCTTTGATACAAGGCAGGATGGATCCATGCTTTCATGTTGTTGATGTTTATCTGACCCTACCATCCGAATGTCGCAGCAGAAATGGAGACTCATCAGACAAGGCAACGTTTTTCCAATCTTCTATTGTTCAATTTTGGTGAGCCTGTGCGAGTTGTAGCCTCAGTTTCCTGTTCTTAGCTGAGAGTAGTGGCACCCAGTGTGGTTTTCTGCTGCTGTAGCCCATCTACCTTAAGATTCGATGTGTTGCGCATTCAGAGATTCTCTTCTGCAAACCTCAGTTGTAACGAGTACTTATCTAAGTTACTGTTGCTTTTCTGTCTGGCCATTCTCCTCTGACCTGATCAACAAGGCATTTGCGCCACAGAACTGCTGCTCACTGGATATTTTCTCTTTTTCTGACTATTCTCTGTAAACCCCAGAGATGGTCGTGTGTGAAAATCTCAGCAGATCAGCAGTTTCTGAAATACTCAGACCAGCCTGTCTAGCGCCAACAACCACGCCACGTTCAAAGTCATTAAAATCACATTTCTTCTCCATTCTGATGCTCGGTTTGAACTTCAGCTGATCGGCTTTACCATGTCTACATGCCCAGGGCTTAATCCAGATCCAGCACCTCTGAAATCTGATCCTGCTATTGCTGTGTCTTCAATATGACGTAATCACCCCAGGGAGTGCAAATAAATCGAAAGACTAAGGGCGTACTCACACTATGTACAGTTGCCTTAAACCGGGCCGAAGCACGCTTGTCCTCCCTTCCGTCTCCCCCGACGGCCCGCTCTCACATTACATTCGGGCCTCAGCATGCTTACGTCATCAATGATGCGCTGTTCAGTTTAAGAGAAGCGCTCTCGCTCAGCACGGTGGACATTTCTTTATATCATTATATGGTTTTAGTGGTTTGATATGCAGTGACACACAGTCAATTATTTCACCGAACAGATCAGACACTTTTGACACTCATAAACAATCATAAAGTCCTCGTGGTGCAGAAATTAGGAGGTTTGCTGAAGGTGCAGCTGTCGTTCAGCGAGGGATTTGCGTCTTTGATAATCCACGACAGTTTGCGTTCATTAAACAGTAAAAATGATTAATAAATCCATATGAAACAGTCCCCCTAAAAGTCATGTCTCCTCTTCAGTTTCGGGCTCAGGCGTGCTTTGCACTCACACTACAAGCATACCACGCCAAAGCCCAAGTGAACCATGATCAGGCACACCTCTTAAAACTGGGCCAGGACCAACCAACTGTACCGTGCCTGAGCCCGATTGTCTCAGACTTCTCAAACGATCCAGGATAGCATAGTGTGGTACGCCCTAATAGCTATTTAGTTCAATGTTGTTTTATCAGTGTACATAATTAACGTGTTAACAGTTTTACTATTAACTTTTAGTTTGTATGTCAGTAGGTTATGGATAAAATATGGTCATTCTAATAGTTTAATCAAATTAATTTGTTTTTTGGAAACCCCCCTCCCCCCTTATTGCCCTGTGACCACCATGGGGTCTTGGCCCCCACTTTGGTAACCACTGCTCTAGATTACTGTGTATCTCTACAGAAACAAACATGACCGCTCTGGTTTCAAATAAATCTGCTTTATATTTCACTCACTAGAGATTTCTTTCTGAAAGTGTTGTGAAACTTGCAAGAAGCAATGTGTGATATCCTTTCCAAGAAATGTCATCACAAGCATGCTTTCTAAAGAGCCTGAGCACAGTATTTGTAAACCAAAAAAAGCAGAAATGAAATTTCAAAAGCTTTGGTAGACAAACAGGTCACTGGAGGATGAGTGTACCATGACATATTGGTCATTTTGGGTCATTTACCTTTGGTTGGAAAGCTGTTTTTAACATTTTTAACATGATCTGAAACAATAACCAGCTTGTGCTAAAAACAGACCTACACTAACCCTTTAAAATCAAGACCACTGTTAAACTTTGACTTGTCCGAATTCTAAATGAAAGGACCCTTTTCAAATCACTGTGATATCTTATACTATTTTTAAACTTAAATTACTTTAAACTATTTTTGTTCAGAAATATACATTGCTAAGAACATCTTATCATTCATAGGTGATTTTATAAAGGTGACCCCCAGAATCCAGATTTTCCAATAGTTGTATCCCAGCCAAATGTTATCATAATCTATCAAACATTAATGGAAAACTTATTTATTCAGCTTGCTTTCGGATTTCATTCTCAATTTCCAAAAACTGACCATGGTCCAGGGTCACATACTACAAATTGTGGCTTATTTGTAAAATAATTCTCTCTTTTGACTACCATTATTAGTCTCAAATTTGCTTCCCTTTTTTTATTTTTGAAAGTCACGAAAACACTATTGTGGAGTTTTTCTTTCACAAATGGACAAACAGAAATGTAAAAAGTGAAATACATTCACTTCCCTCTCCTCACCCAACTGTAAATGTGAAAAAGGTTTACAAAATTATTACTATTATCATTTTTTGTAAATGTTTGCCTTGTCACTCATTTCCACACAGAAAAACCAGACAGCGTGTCCATAAGTTTAGTGAATCACAGCAGTCCTCTGGTGGAGGGACGAGAGTACCAGCTCCAGTGTGAGGTGCATAATGTTGCGCCTGTTCAGTACCTTGCTTTACGATGGTACAGAGGACAAACTGAGGTTTACAACCACTCATTCTCAGAGTTGATCCCTGCCACACCAGTGCAGGTGTCCTCCACCCTGCTGATCATCCCAAACAGAGCTGAGGATGGAGCTCTGTACAGGTGTGAAGCAGAGCTACAGCTGGGCCCCGAAGGCCCTCAGCCTCCCCCTACAGTTCAGTCCCCTTCGCTCAACATTGCTGTTCAGTGTAAGTCAATAATAGGCAACAAACATTACCAATATGTCATTTGCTGTTGATATTAAGCTTTGTTTTGCAGTCGTTCATTAAT
Organism: Danio albolineatus; assembly: GCA_903798035.1. Lineage (NCBI taxonomy): Eukaryota > Metazoa > Chordata > Actinopteri > Cypriniformes > Danionidae > Danio > Danio albolineatus. The sequence goes on from CAIGQQ010031462.1 coordinate 9,462, forward strand.
TTATCAATACTTTTTTATAATCAGACCCACCTGACTTCCGCAGTCCCAAGGAAGAGCAGCTGGAGGTCAGTGAGGGTAGTGAAGTTGTGCTAGATTGTACAGCAGAGGGAAACCCACCACCTGTGTACATCTGGACGGCCCCAAACCTTCAGGAGAAGGCTGATAATCAGCCCGTTTTGAAAGATGCGTCATTGAGCCCTGGGGTTTATACATGCACTGCGTCAAATATCCTTGGGAAAAGGAGCAAACAGTTTGTCATCAAGCACAAATCCAAAGGTGAGAGCTATAAAAACACATATGTAAGGTAAATGTTGTTGTTCTTTTTACTGTAACGAGTGGGACGGGGCATGCAACGGGCGTTGCTGTGCATTTATACTTCTGCGTGCTGTTTGTGTTGCTCTGCAACAACACTTCCAAAGTGCTAGCTGGCAGTAGATTTTTATATTCCTCTGTCAAGTTTCTTCGCTGTTGTTTTGTTTTTTCTCAATGCTACCTTACTTACAAGTGGTTCAAATTGGCGGACATGCAACAACTTTAATCATGAGGTAAACAGTTTTCATCTAGAGCTACTTCATGGAACTCGACACCTGTGGACACTCGCTCCATCAGGCTCATGCGGCTATAACCTCTAGCCACACTCACACATTTTTTTGTTGTGCGTCAGCAACGGCCATGGCGAGGGCTATGCGACCATGCGCAGGCTGTGTCAGAGCATACGTGTGCACTTGACGCAGAAGTATAAATCAGCCTTAATGCTGCGGTAACACTAGGGTTTAAGCATGCGAAATTCTGTTGTAAGGTGCTGTGAAAACAGGCGGGAATAATCAAGATAATTAGACATTTTAAAAAAGCAAGCGATTGGTCCATGTTTTAAATTTCTCTCCAGAGAGGTCATGTGTTGATCTTTGATTGGTGTCATGCAGTCACGTGATACAATTTTGCTGGTCAGAGTTCACTAACCTTGAACCTTGCAACACAATGAACTGCAAAACTTGTTGCATGAGCTTGTGTTTCCGGTCTGACGCATTCACATGCGTATGAGTCCAATGTGACCACGGCTTAAAGGCCCGTACACACCGAGACGTTTTTTGCTCGCGTTTTCGGTCGACGTTTAACGCCTCGTGACTAAATAAAGGGCGCAAATGTGATTGTGCACATCAACGTGCAAAACGGCAGGCGTAAAAGCGTCATTTTTAAAGAAACGCCTCATGCTCGTTTTTTTGTTTTGACGCCCCGCGTCAAAACCTTCTCCACTAATCAGATTGGCACTTTTGTTCACGTGTACGGAGCCGCTGAAGTTAAAGTAAACACCCATTGGAGGCGCTCAAGCGCAAAACTGTCATTGCGAGCGCAGATGCCCAGAGGCGATATGAACGTGGAGCTGCTTTTTGCACTGGTGAACAATAGTCATTTCTTCATCACTAGAGCTGCTACTTGAACCATCCATGCTTTGCCGATCGCAACAACAAGCGTGTAAACTTCCTCTTTTCTTCTTCTGTGTAACAAGCGGGCGTCAGAAACTTGGCGCCACCGTGTGCGCCATCTAACGACAAGGAGTGATTTTGCACACTCTTCTGCTCGATGCCAGAGAAAATCGCTTGGGCTTGAATGCGAAAAAACGTCTCGAAAAACGCTGACGATAAACGCAAACGAAAAGCGTCCCGGTGTGTACGAGCCTTTAGGCTGGTGACTAACAACCATCACCTATGAAAGCCACCTCTCTCGAGATCTGAATGATCTTAAAAGAACGAAGGACAGCAGTGAAAGATGAGAGAGGACCAGGCCTGGAAATTTGTGTTTTGTTTTACCTACAGTTTGGCAATAGTCTCTGTGAGACTTGTGACAGGTGGCATGCACAGGTGAAGATTGTTAGCACTCATGCCACCAGCCTCACATGCCCCCAGGACTCTCACCCTGTCCCACTTGTTACATTCTCATATTTTCATTCACATAAAAGCACAGTATTATCCCTCCTAGAGGGTGCGTATTCACAACAAACAAAGGTGTAGTTTGATGACTCCATGACTGAGTGTGGAATCATGAGAGTTGTTGTTTTCATTACATATTACAGGACTCCAGCAGATATCATGTTCATGAATGAGCTAAATATTCAAAACTTGTTATCATGGTAGAATGAAGCAGAGTAAAGCTAAATGGGTCACACTTTATTTTGATGGTCCATTTGTTGACTTTAAGTTACATTGCATCTACATGCCAACTAATTCGCATTAGATTATAAGTAGACGGCTAGGGGTTAGGGTTAGTGTAAGTTGACATGTACTTGCAAAGTTTCTTATTGTCAGTTAAATGTCTGTTGAATGTCAGTATCAACAATATTAAGCAGACAGTCAACTGATACGCAAATGGACCATCAAAATAAAGTGTTACAGCTAAAAGCTGCTGAAGAAAAATTAGACAGATGACGCAATTTATGCTGATGAGAGATAAGTGCAATGCGAAAACAGCGAAGCTTTTATTATGCCACCGTCCCTTTAGATTCTGTTATAATGCTGCTCTGTGCAGTCTAATAAAACAAACAACATATTAAAGAGATTTTTGTGCTTCCCTGTTTTATATAAACATAAAAAGAAAATTGAAGCTATGTGATATCATTAGCCTAGCAACAAAGGACACACTCTGTGTCATTAGTTAAAATTGCTTATTTCTCTGGATTTAAACAATCTTGTAAACATTAAAGATAACGTATAAGTACATAAGTTTGCAAAATATATTACACGGTTCTAGTGGTTTTTGATATTTACTATCATAGTTGCAGCTGGAAGGGCATCCGCTGCTTAAAACAAATGCTGGATAAGTTGGCGGTTTATTCCGCTGTGGCGACCCCAGATTAATAAAGGGACTAAGCTGAAAAGAAAATGAATAAATGAAAATGAATGAATCTTACATAGTTTGCCTTTAATATTTGACCAAAATAGTACTAGTTTTTTGAGCAAGTTGAGAAACTGTTCATTCTTTAGCTCTTGAATGCATGAATGTTTTACCGATCATTATTATTCAGGTCTTCAGTGACCCGGACCTAAATAAACACATTTGATGGATTTCTTACTGCTGCAACAGCTTAGAACTCTCCTGATATTTAAATAAGAATAACAAAAGAAAAAAAATCATCAAATGCATCATGAAGTAGCTTTACTTAGACATACATGGACTTCAACTGTAAATAACAGACATCACAAAAGTAATCCAAAGTTACAAAACAATTGGTAACAACTTTTTGGCTTAGTCCCTTTATTAATCCAGGGTCACCACAGCAGAATGAACCACCAACTTATCAAGCATATGTTTTACGCAGCAGATGCCCTTCCAGCTGCAACCCATCTCTGGGAAACATCCATACACACTCATTCACAAACATACACTATGGACAATTTAGCCTACCCACTTTACCTATACCGCATATCTTGGGACTTGTGGGGGAAACCGGAGCACCCGGAGGAAACCCACGCAACCACAGGGAGAACATGCAAACTCCACACAGAAATGCCAACTGACCCAGCCGGGGCTCGAACCAGTGACCTTCTTGCTGTGAGGTGATCGTGCTACCCACTAGGCCACCGTGGCGCCATATATAGTTATATTGCACAGCCCTATGCATGCGGGACTAAATAAAATGCATAGACACACCTTTGAAGCTACAGTGCCTGGATTTCTCAAACTACAGTATTTGCTTATCTTTCTTTCTTTTTTATATTGTAACATGGTAGTACCATTCACAGAGCTAAACCTCTGGGCTTAATAACAGATACTCCTTGAAGATACCAACAGGACATCCCACGCATATTTGTTCAGTTTTAACTGATAGCACACACCTCTTATGTAGAAAGTGAATTTATTGTATAAATAATATTTAAAACAACTTGTGTGGAAACCGAATGTAATATTTATAAGAAACCTATAGGTTATTTGTATTTCAGTTTTATTTATCACGTATATGAGTGTTCTGTGTAAATTTATGTTGTATATAAAACTAAACACACACAAAAATACTCAAATATTTACGTATATTTTTATTTGTGCTGGGCAAAGATTAATCATGATTAGTCACATCCGAAATAAAAGTTTGTTTTTACATACTGTAATACTGTGTATATTTATTATATAAATACACACATGCATGTATATTCATTCATTCATTTTCTTTTCGGCTTAGTCTCTTTATTAATCCGGGGTCGCCACAGCGGAATGAACCGCCAACTTATCCAGCATATGTTTTACGCAGCGGATGCCCTTCCAGCTGCAACCCATCTCTGGGAAACATCCACACACTCATTCACACTCATACACCAAGGACAATTTAGCTCACCCATGCATGTATATATTTAAAAATATTTTTATTTAGATATAAAATATATATGTATATATGTATGTATATATATGTAAATTATATATACATTTCAATATCTATGCAAAAAAAAGTTTGGCATAGTTTTGTTTTACGTACAAGTGTGTATTACACATACATCATTTTATGTATAATACACACAGATGTTTTAGGTCAAAACAAACAAATGTCTTTTTGTTTTTTGGCACATTTCTTTGCCCGGCACTAATCTACATTGGGGAAAATAAGTTTTGAAAACGTCATGTTTTTTCCTTGGAATCATATTTCTAACATAGCTTTTCATCATCTTCATCATCATGATAATGTAGATGTTGGACTGAAGCAGCTAATATCAATTTACAATGACGAAGGGCAGAGGGTTGCTGAAGAACTACTGAGAGATTTCAGCTGCTGTCTGGGCTTTCACTGCCTTTCTACACCTCCCTTTCTGTTCAGTACGTTTTCCTTGCATCATTTCATTTTATTACGCATAACTTCATTTGTAAAAAATAATAATAATAATAATAATAGTTTGTTTTCTTTGCATATTTTGATTTCATCTGGTGAAAATTTCAAGTCAACGGCACCTTTAGAAATATGTTTCTGAGAAAAATGGTGACGTTTTCAATACTTATTTACTGTATATTGTATATATCATTCATTCATTCATTCATTTTCTTTTCGGCTTAGTCCCTTTATTAATCCGGGGTCGCCACAGCAGAATGAACCGCCAACTTATCCGGCATTTGTTTTACGCAGCGGATGCCCTTCCAGCCACAACCCATCTCTGGGAAATGTATATATCATTTGATTTTATATAAATATTTTTAACGTATTCTCAAATATGTACATCCATGTGGGTAGAAAAGAACAGAAGATAAAAATAAAGAAAATTATTATTTAACATATGTAATATCATAAAATAAATAATAAATAAATGCATAACATTGTGTGTGGCAAAGATTCCAGCAAAGCTTTAATCTTTCATAAAGATGTTTACAAAAAAGATTAATATATCTACACACACACACACACACACACACACACACACACACACACACACACAGACACACACACACATATATAGTGAAAGTGGTGTTTACTTTTAGTGTTAATTGCATGAAACTCTAAATAAAATTCCTATCATGCTTGCTTGATAGCAGTCACAGAAGACAGTGCAGATGTAAAATCGCTCAAATAAAACTGCAACAGGAAGGAAAACAAGAACAGGAATTCCTGTGATTAACTCTCTCCTCCCTCTTTAGTAGGACACTTAGTCATCATCACTTTTCATTCCAGCAGATATGGCTGCAATACAAAACTACAGGTTTTTTGGTGGGAAATTTATGCTAATGCTAACTCACAACATCAGTCCAAACCTAAACCAAAAGCAGCCTCATCACTTTGTCTGTCAGTGAAAAGCTGACTGCACGATCCTCCCACTGGTGTGTTTTGACAGATCTGCAAACTGCAAATATTTCTAACAACACTCTCTCATATGTGTTTTCAAGGTGTTTAAAAAGGCCAGAGATCTTGAGGAGGAACCGAAGACAAACAAGCAGCTCTAGATTCTACGCTCAGGACTTACTGAACGTGGAGGATCGGAATCTAGCACTAGCTGTACATTATAGATGTCCGTGCTATATTTTAGGGGGCTCTCTTTTCAGGGGTTATGATTTGTTAAATATGAGAGTCAAGCCTACATGCGTGTAAAATCATAAGCGTACAAGTTTTTTAATATTGTAAGATCATTTTAACAGGGCATTTTTTTATATATATATTCCATAGCACGTCATGATTATTGTAACTTTTAAAATGTTTTGTTGTTGTTGTAGATATTCACTCACCTAATAATAAGAATAAAATATTAACTCTTTTGCGACCCAATTCCCTGAGACATTCGTTCAACTTCAGAAAACACAGTAGTTGTGTTCATTTAGATGGAATTTGATAGCTCCCTCATCCTCCATAGACAACAACGATCCTGTGATGTTCAAAGTACATTAGAAAAGCCACAGTTGTTGACAGCGTAGTTGAACTACAACTAGTCAGGGGCGTAAATCCCAGGGGGGACAGGGGGGACATGTCCCCTCCCATCCGGGGGTTGTCCCCCCCTCCCAAAAAAAAAGTTAAAAAATGCACTCTGTATTGTGAAAATATATGTATCTATACCTGAAATAATTGGATTTGTAGAAAAAAAAACACATTTTTCATTTAAAATGCGTTTAGAAACTGTTGAGTTCCCCCTCCCCTTCCTCATAGTGGTTTGGTCCACTACCTGCTTTCCCGGTTTTCATCTCTTCGACTATGCGCACACACACAAGTCAGGTGTGTGGCTGGGGCTCAGTTCTAGATGATCACCAGTAAGGAGGGTACTTTATTCACTTTAAGTAAAGCGATTATCTTTAATGTTGTTGATAAAGACTCATTCATCATTTATTTGCGGTAAAATGCTGATTACAGATGTATTTTCCATGCGTCTGCTATATTAGCGGTTGAAATATTACCTATCTAGTTAACATTAGCGTTAGCTTGTTGCAAAGTGCAACATACTAATGTCACAGAGATAAAATACTAATAATACTAGTAATAAAATACCAATGTCACAATGTTAATCACAGGCAAAGGAGAAGGAAAATATTGAGGGACAGCAGAGCAGGGTCAGGGTCAGTCAGATGAACAGTGTCAGGTAAGGGTGTGAAGGGATAATGACAGAACTTTTATTCGGATGAGCAATTTCTTTAATGTTTTAAGAGTTGTGGCTATTCAACAGACAAACCTCACAGGCTCACCTATTTACAGTAAGATTTGTCGATTAAACAAGTGTAATGTACACAAGTCAGTTATTATGAGTGTTGAAAGCATCTCTTCCTGCATTTCTTCTGCCTCAGGAGTCACAACATAAATAATTTGAAGAAAAATCTGCTGTCACTGAACCTGAGAAACACTTTGAAAATAACCATAATGACACAGTCTCCATGCTGCAATAATATTGATAGAGCCAAAGTGTTTAATTGTGGGGACATATCTTCATAAGTACAATCTGACTGTATTATTTGTGTCCCCCTCAAAAAAATTGCTCAAGGGAAATTTTATATTTATTGTCCCCCCCGGTGTTAAATGAGATTTACGCCCTTGTAACTAGTGTAGCAAATCTGTGGTTAATTTGTGGTTAGAATGGTTTACCTGTATACAATAACCGTGTTTTTGCGGTTTTATACAACCATGGTAACCTTTCATCATATATACGTTTTTTAATCCCTGTTGGATACTGAACACTTAGCAAATCTTTCTGAACAGTTGTGACGAGATGAGTTGTAAAGATTTCTAAACATGTTGTGCACAGAGTATGAAAATCATGAGCTGAGTCAACCCCAGAAGCATATTAATTACGAATTATCATTTTTTTTAAATAAAACAAATGACAAAGAGTTAGCATATGAACAACGGGCACCCTTTTTCTGATTGAATACCATTGATGGCAATATGATGCTGTTTGCAGTGATTTTGATTTGGGCGTTTTGTAAACTAATGCAGGAAATACCACAGTCATTGTCTCGATTGTGAAACTTCAGAAGGTGACAAAAGGGGGGAAAATCATAAGCAGGAACCCTCTGCACCGTGTGCTTTCAAGAAAGTCGAATTCATTTGAAGAAACACAGCGCTTTGTTTCAGCCTCGTTCTACGAACGAAAGAAATGTTGCATTAATAAGGCACATGTTCACTTGAGGGGTTTATGAACTGTTTATAAATAAGATATAAACAACACACACACATATACAGCTTTGTAGTTCAAAACATGAAGTGTAACGGGAACGACATCAACTGTGTAAAACAATTGCCGATGTAATTGGCAGTTCGTTCCGCTGTGGTGACCGCTGACAAAAGCAGGAAACAAAGCCGAAGGAGAGTGAGTAAGCGAGTCAGTGAATGAAGTTTGTTTATGCTCAGGGAATGTGAGTACAAACTGCTCGGTACCTGCTTGCATTTCTGTGTGTGTTTTCTTGACGAATTACGCCCTCTAGCGGTGCATTTCAGCATCGTTCTCCAGAATGTCCTTCTGCCTCCTCATCAAAACATTCATCCATTTATTCAACATCCATTTTCGGTTATTAATTTGGGGTCACCACAGCGGAATGAATCACCAACATATCCGGCATATGTTTTACGCAGCGGACGCCCTTCCAACCCATCACTGGCTTACCCAATTCACCTATCACATGTCTATGCCACACTTGTGGGGGCAACTGGAGCATGCGAACACGGAGAGAACATGCAAACTCCACACAGAAATGCCAACTGACCCAGCTGCCTCGAACCTGCGACCTTCGTGCAACTCATAGCAGCTACTCACTGCGCCTGTCCTCCAAAAACAAAATATGTAATTAAAAAATAAGCAATTGCTCATTAGTCCTAGATGAAGATCGGTCGCTAACTCAAACAGAGGAATTAAGGAAACTTACAGAAAATAAAGTGCACCAAGATCAGAGATCCTGAAGGATATAGTGAGATCCTGTATGTAAAAACGTTCTCTAATCCCTTTCAGGGTCTCTTCAAACCTCATCAGGCACTCAATGTGATTTAGAGCTGTTATCTGGACAAACCGAGATTGCAAAAAGTATTGAAAAAAACAATTCTCACAATTTTTTACCAAAATTTATTTAAGAATTATATATTTCATAATGAGTTCTTACCAGGGGTGCAATTCCCGGGGGGTACAGGGGGGACATGTCCCCCTCACCTTTTTTTAGATATAAATACCACTTCACTTCATGCTATAATTTCCCATCGTTTGTCGAAAAATAAAACATTTCAACTCAAGATATGTATGCAAAATTAAGTTCGCCGTCACGTCACTCGTATAGGTCTAACTAAACTTTCTTTGAACACTGAATGGAAACCAATTGACCCTTCGCTAAGCCACACCCAAAAACCAGCACCCACCAATTATGGCTTAGCAACTATAGCTACACACAGCAGCTCTGTCAAGCTTTCGAGCAAGGGAAACAGGCCAGAGCATTGTGCATATGGATAGTGCAAATCTGGCACCAGGTATCCTAAAAGTTTGGATGGGATGGTGGAATTTTTTTTAGATATTTAGCTTCTTCTTTTTTTTACACTTTCTTATGTAAAATCCAAATTTGTTCTTTTAATCTTAAAAACAATGAAATAAATTCTTTAAGTTATTTCCCAAAAAGTATATTCTTTCATTTATTTTCCTTTAAATAATATACTGTATATGTTATGATATAATGTCAGATAAAATTTAAATTTAGGCTTTTCTGCACACAGTTGCTCAACATTGCTACACGTTTCCACAACTATCACCAACACTCAGATTTGGTCCACCCCCCACCTCTCAGACCAGAATTGCACCCTTGGTTGACCCTCCTGACGAATAAATGTTAGTATTTGACGTCAATATGACGACGTTGGTTTAAAATGTTGGATCGACTTTGGATTTTGGTCACTTTCCAACACAACCTAAAATCAACAA
>CAIGQQ010031467.1:0-27124 GCA_903798035.1 Danio albolineatus
CTGGAGAGAAACCATTCACATGCACTCAGTGTGGGAAGAGTTTCAGCAAATCGTCACACCTTAATAAACACATGAGGATCCACACTGGAGAGAAACCATTCACATGCACTCAGTGTGGGAAGAGTTTCAGCCAATCATCAAACCTTAATAAACACATGAGGATCCACACTGGAGAGAAACCATTCACATGCACTCAGTGTGGGAAGAGTTTCAGCCATTCATCATCCCTTAATCAACACATGGGGATCCACACTGGAGAGAAACCATTCACATGCACTTAGTGTGGGAAAAGTTTCAGACAATCATCATCCCTTAATCGACACATGATGATTCACACTGGAGAGAAACCATTCACATGCACTCAGTGTGGGAATAGTTTCAACCGATCAGCAAATCTTAATGAACACATGAAAATCCACACTGGTGTGAAAGTATATGTGCTTGAGTGTGAGAAGACTTTTATTACAACTCCAAAAGTGCTCACAGTGTGAAAAGAGGTTTAATCAGTTAACACATCTGAAAACATAAAAGAGGATTCACACTGGAGAGAAACCGTACAGATCTGATCAGTGTCTACAAGTTGCACACATGACGTGACTGCAGCAAAACATTTTCTCATGTGCAAAGGATGTTTCATGTCTGAATAATGTTTGAAAAGGCTGAGTGAAGGTATACTTTTTTCTAGCACTCCTACACTGCAGTAGGTGGGGTTGTAAATGTGTTGCGCTCCTCACATTTACCGTACACAAGATGATGGTGGCTGAAAGAAGAACAGTTTCATAAACATCTGGCAAACAGCACCTCTGCGGCTTAAAATCTCTTTGCAAGTGATTGTACAGGTGCGGATACATCTGTACTCCACTCTCCAGTGTATTCATGTAGCTAGTGTTGTTTTGGATGATGTTCTCTGTCTGACTCCCTGAATGAGAAACAAATCACTGGGAAGACACCGCACATCAAAGAAGGTGGAGCTCCAGCAGGTTAGTTTGCAGTATACCAGGGCCTCAAGTTTAGAAAGCCCATTCAATTGTCCTGTGTTGCAGCTTTTATTAGTAAAGTTTCTTTACTTTTAGGTTCAAGATTCTCTCTAGTTTACTACATTTACTTTTTTGAGTAGAATACAAACTTGATGAATATTTTATGATTTAGGCAGAGCGACAGGTATTAAGTTTTACAATATTAATACACTGTGATGATCCCAAGACTCCAGATTGGAGTATGTGGTAAATCCTGATTGGATGCCTGCATTACTCATCAATGGGGATATAAAAGTTGTTGTGCTGGCTACCCCAGGACGCTGTGGCTACTCAGGAGTCCTCATGTCAAGATCTTTCATCTCATTGTCTCTTTAACCTGATGGTTTTGCATTACTTATATCATGTAGTAAAGTGTTGTTGTGATTATAAGTTCTTTATCTTCATTATTATCCCCAGACATTTGTTGGTTGCTTTGATTGATTGTTTTATAAGTTACATTTTATAATAAATAATTTAGTTGGTTCATCTCTCTTTTATGTTGCGACTCAAACAAGCAGGTCATAACACTTTGTAAAATGTGTCCGGTTGTATCTGAGATCTTGTCCTTTCAGTCATGACCATAGGTCATGGGTAGGGCCAGACGGAATCTGCTGACATTTTTTGCTATTTCTGCGGAGTATTTTGTTAAAAATCTGCGGATTTATGCGGAATGATTTTAGGAGTATCATAACTAAAACTTTAATATATAACGTAAAAGCTAATACCTTTTTAACTTATATTTAATGTTTACAATGCAAATCCTATTAGATCCACTTTATTTGGTAAACAAAGCAAGTCTCTCATATAATATATTTACTAAAAGACAGAAAGTAGTACTTTACAAACAGTTTTGTAAATAAATAATTTGAATATTTTCATATTAGTCAATATTATTTCTTAAATTAATTTGAAAACTGAATAAATATAAATTTACACGCATTTACACCAGGAAATAAACAGAATCAATGATGGGCTAAAAATCTGCGGAAATTTGCGGAATTCTGCGCGCACAGATTCCGTGTGGGCCTAGTCATGGGGTAAGGACTCTCCTCCAAACTGGAGATGGCCACCTTCTTCCAGTCAAGCACCATGGTTTCTGACTTACAGGTGCTGTTTCTTTCCCTGCCATGTCACACTCAGCAGCAAACCGTCCCACTGCATGCTGAAGGTCCATTTCCTATGAAGCCAATAGGACAACGTTATCTGCAAATGGCAGAAACAGTCCTAGCCTGCACCTAAAATTCTGTCAATAAAAATTATTATATTTTTGAGATCACCCCAAAAAAATTACACATTTACAAAATAAAATGAATAATTAGATGGATGGATAGCAGGGGCACAATTCCTGGGGGGGACATGTCCCCCTTACTTTTTTAAAATATAAATACCACTTTACTTCATGCTATGATTTCCGTTCGAGAGTCGAAAAAAGTAGTTTTCAACTCATGATGTGCACGCAAAATGAAGTTCGCCATCACGTCACTCGTAAATGTTTATAGGTCTGACTAAACTTTCTTTGAACACAGAATGAAAACCAATTGACCCTTCACTAAGCCACACCCAAAAACCGCCACCCACCAATTGTGGCTTAGCAACCGTAGCTACGCGCAGGAGCTCTGTCAAGCTTTCCAGCGAGGGAAACAGGCCAAAGCGTTGTGCATATGGATTGTGCAAATCTGATACCCCGGTAACCTAAACGTTTGGACTGGGTGGTGGAATTATTTCCCTTTTCAAAACCTAAAACCCAAAGGGAGACATGCCAGCGTGGATCAACTCTATGAGGGGCGCTAAAGGAGCAGAGTTAAGTTGGTTTTGTTTCGATATTCCTGACAGTCATATACGGCAATAACTCACACACGTCTTACCCTAAAAAGATCTAAACTGTGTTTCCTACAAAAATACAGAGCAGGTTATGTTTCCCAGCTGTTTTTTTTCTTTCTTTTTTCTGCTCCGTTTAAGCCCTAGCCATAGTAGTCCTACAAATAACAATCATATCTCCATCTGATTACATATAAACAGAACAAAACCGAGATGTGATCACAATCTGAGCACTCGCGATCAATATACTTTACCCACAGCTGTTTTTCAGTCATTTATAACCCTAATGCCCATGTCAGAGCTACAGTTCACCAATGTTTTTGTCAGTCTTTTAGAGATTTAGTCATTGGTGACGACGTCTGCTTTTATATGTGGTGTCGGATTAATATTTGCTAGTAGGGAAAATCTATTTGTTCACTTCTGCAATTAATACTTTGATTTGCATTTCAATGTATTTATTTATTCCACTTAACTGCAAATTAGAATAGAAACTGTATAAAGATACAAACATACTGATATAGGCACTGTACATTGTTATGGGTCAATAATGCTGATATAAAATCAAACATCAACTCAAACAAGGTATGTTTAAACAGATTGGTGACATTTGCAACGTCGCCTTGCGATGTCAGGTTTGCAGTGTTATAAATGTGTGCATGAGTGTATTTGCAGCGTGATGCACTGCAGACGGTTAAATGATATATGCTGCTATTTGTTCAAGTAATATTTGGTTTATCCTCTGCCTATTTCAAGATAGAGAGATAAAACACTTTTAGTATAATAATTTCAATATTGTTTTGCCTTTAAAGTGATAATAAAACATATTAACGTGCCTGTTATCCATGCCAAATGTTAACTGATTTCCACAGTAAGAGCTTATTTATTTAACCAAAATCTGACAATAAACGTGGTCCTGGCTGGCCTTTTGTTTTAGAAGAAAGGGGGATATGTGCTGAATTCACCTCAAATGTTTCATCGTTCTTGTTGATGTAGGGCCTCGCACATGTAATAAATAATTATATAGTGCGTTAACTTTAAATTAGCTCAAAGGGAATATAACAGAATTTAAAGTGGCTCCAAAAGAATCAACTCTTTTGAACTGAACAAACAAATCATCCAGCGCTCGTTTGAACAGACAGTGCTGTTGACTCTAAAATGAATATTGCTATTCGAAATAAAGTAACAACTTTTAATACTTAAGCAGGGTAACAAGATCTAGGTATAAGGCAGTAGATTCATGAATATACACAGGCCGCTCTCCTTTAAATACAAAAGATACTTTATTGACTACAAACAAAACTAACACAAACACACATACGCACACACATTCATACTGGTTGCAGACAAGGAAAAGAAGGAAAAGAAGAGTTTAGGAGTGATGTGATGTCAAACCTCAAGATGTAAAAACCTAACCAAGTGAACCAAATAATCAATTCAACCTTTACTGTCTTAGACAGGGTTAATTATCATTTAACATGATTATCAGATCATACACCAGTTCAGCAATGGATCTGGAGATGTACTTGCGTTCCTTATGATGTGGTGAAATCCCTCTGTGGAGCTAGATTCCCACGTGAGTTCACTGGTAGATGGTTGGTCGTTGAAGTAACGTGTCGGAGGCTGCTGATGAAGTGAAGTCCGGTAGTTCAAGTTGGAGACGGCAAAACTGTAGTCGTGCGGACTGGTTTTGCGACGCAACTTAACTTAACTAGACCCTCGACGGAAAGAAAAGAAAGAAGAGTGAACGGAAGATGGGGAGTTTGAGGCTGGTCTCATCCCATCTTAGTGTCTGAGTCCGGCTGGACTGGACCTGGAGAAGAGTCGTCCCGGAAGCGGAGCATCTCAACTCCTCAACAGCTGCTGCTGGTGCAACTGCTCGGCTCGACTTGACTCTTGACTCTGGCTGACTCTGCTGGATTCTGCCTTTGCCTAAAGAGTTTTGAGGTGATGGGTTTTTAACCACCAATGTTTCCGGCCCCTAATAGAGCTGGATCAGTAAGGCATTGTCCGTGGATCTGCGTGACAGTCCCATGTTAGCATATGCAGCTTTGGCGTGACTCACTCACATGAGCCATGGTGCTTAGAATTATAGTTATAATCATACATTCATAATGTGAACATGATACATTTTACATATCTATAATTAAAAGAAATGAAAGAAAGGGAAAGGGTTTCACTCATTCATCTCAAGTAACATACACATAATGGTATATTTGTGATAAATCAAAGCATAATGGTTACGCATGATTAATACCTGGTTAACATATACAGGATTCAGTGGTCATACAAGAGGAATAAAATAATCCTTCATCAAAAGTCCGCTATCATCATTTTGAGGATGATCTGAGGAACTTTAATGTTTAATAGTAGTTTATAAGATTCAGGGAGGATTTTGATTCTCTGTTTTGGACCAAAGTCAGTCAATTCTTTGTCTTGCATGGAGGTTAAACACAAACTCTTTGTTAAGGAAAGGGTTCTCGTGATCAGTTACTCATTCGTCTTGAGTTAACTTGATCAGAATATTAGGTCCGATGACACTTAACTGATGATGACCAGTCATGAGGCTGATAGCCTCAAGACATCCGCTTGCTGCTCTGTACTACAACAAAAATGGCTTGAACTTCTGATTTTGGTCAGAGACCAAAATGACTCTGGATCAAGGTGATTCTGATCACAGGTGTCGACTCGTTAAGTCCCCACATTGATAACTGAAAAAAAATACACCAAATAGTCTATAAACATTTATAAGCTACCAAACGAAATTTGTTTCAAAAAGATGATTTTTCCAACAACAAAATGTTTTTTTTTTTTTTTTTTATATGTCTCACTCAATCCTTTTCTTCAGCTTAGGTCTGCCTGTTCCGTATAACACTGCTATTAAAAAAAGAAACTCAAACAGGCCTAATATTTAAACTACATAAAAAGTAGCCTACATTTACAAGTACCTTTTGTGAAAGGAAAGGTATGGCTACAATGCCAGTGGAGGAGGGTCTTCAGTATCACTTACGTTTGTATGTTTATGTTAAAGTCTTTTATTTATTTTATTTTTAGGCATTTAATATACATTTTTTAAGAAGACCTGATGATTTAGGGAGATCAATTTTGTCTCAATAAAATAATATAAAAATTATTTAGCTGAGGTAGTATAAAAACCTGAAGACCCCTGGATATAAAGCCTGCTAGATCAGTGTACACTGCATGATTCTGCATGATATGATTCTGCTAGGCATGGGCTGGTATAAGATTCTGACGGTATGATAACCTTGGATAAAAATATCACGGTATGACGGTATTGTGTTTACTGCTCTAAAATATATTTTTCAAATGTCTGGTTAAAAAAACAAAACCTTTTCCCACTTTGAACACAAAATATTTTATTTTGAGAAACATTTTAAATATTTTGGGGCAGTAAACATGTCAGGCTAAATAACTCAAGTGAATCATTGACTTCTGCAGTCTTCATTTATTTCAAAAACACAGATTTCTTTACAATTTACACCTTTAAAAAAAAAGTAAATAAAAAAATCGTACACATACCTTAGGAACAGTATAGCAGAAAATTTTGGCGGTATAAAAACCTTGACTTTTCCATACTGCAGTATACCTTATAAACGGTTATGGCCCCATACCTAGATTATGCATGATCTTATTCTGCATCCCTAACCCAATACCTAAGCTAACGTAATATCTATTAATAAGGATCAAATTTGAAGTTTATTGAAGCAAAAGTCATAGATAATTGTTTGTTAATAGTGAGAAGTGAACCTTTTTATTGCTATTTAATCATTTGGTGAAATTGTACAAATACAGTATATTTATATATATACTGTATAAAATAATTGCAACATCAGATTTTTTTCTATATAGTATCTTTGGCTATTGCTCAAAATATAGTTTGCCAACATAAGACTGGTTTTGTGCGCTTTAATCCAAGTTATTGAGTTGAGTCAATTTTTTTATTATAAAGCGAGATTACAAATAATTTTCAAAACAATAATTTATTCTAGACTACAATAATACAATTAACATGATTTTATTAGTACTGTATGTGTAATGGGCATTAGAGTGTATCACATTCATTGAAATAACATCATTGATCATAACATGTTACAAGGGTCAACATTAAGGGCTCTATCATACACCTGGCGCAATAAGGCGCAAGACGTGTTTGCTGCATGTGTTGCTATTTTCAGACCAGCGCAACCCTAATTTTCAGACTAAATTAATTCTCCAACACGTTGTTTAAATAGTACATTTATTTGCGCAACTTTGTGGACTCATGGGTGTTCCGGTCTAGAAAAGAGGTGTGTTAAGGCGCATTGTTGGAGGGTTGCTAATTTGAGGAACTAAATTAAGACTGTGCAATCGACCAGCTGAAGGCAGGTCTAAAGTCCAGCGCAGAGCTGGATGTGCCCCTCACTTGCACATTGCTTAATAAACCTACACACAGGGTGTACAGCGATACGCAAATACCTTTACAAATGAAAAAGAATTAGATGATCAAAATGTCACAAAAAATTATTATTTTCTACATAAATATAAAAAAACACTAACTTTATGCCTTCCTCACCTCAGGGGGCTTTTTCAGTTCATTCACGACAACTTGCTTTTGTATAATGTTGTTATTATTATTAATATTATTATTGATTATATGCATAATTATATTTGTTTTATTAAAAACAAGCTTAGATTTGTCCACCTGTCAGGTTGTGGACCATATGGGGCATAGCATGTGTGTTTGGATATAACTCAGTTTTTTTTTTGACCACACTTCGTTATTATTAGAAATAGTTTTGAAACAAATCTTTGCACTTAAACTAAATTAAACATGTAGGATAGTGGATGTCTTTAGTGGAGTGCTTACGACACTGTTTCCTTATCCACAAAAGTAGGGGTGCTCAACCCTGCTCCTGGAGATCGACCTTCCTGCTGAGTTCAGCTCCTACACTGATCAAACACACCTGAACCAATGAATTAGGACCTGAACAGCACTAGATAATTACAGGCAGGTGTGTTTGATATGGGTTGCGACTGAAATCTGCAGGACAGTCGATCTCCAGGAGCAGGGTTGGTCACCCCATCACAAAAGTGAGAAAGTGAAAGTAAAGAAGTCGAGGGAGGAGGCTCTTCTTTATCCCTGTGCTGCAGATGCTCTGTTTAACTGTGTTATCGCTAGTGAAGCATTCAGTTTTTCCACTTACAAAGGTCGCCATGTAAATAGCAAATGCGGCATGGTGGGATGCAACGGACTCTTAATGGGAATGGGAGATGAAGCTCTGATTGGTTTATTCTTAAAACGCACCATTACTCATTAAGAGAATAATCTCAACCTTGTTAGACCATGCACCAGAGTCTAGAGCATAGACAAACAACAACAGTGAAACACAGATAACAACAGAGACAGAGAGAATCTGCCGTTAATTAGTTTTATAAAATGAAAAGACAAAATATATATTTAGCTTTTTTTTAGATTTTTTTACACTTTCTTATGTAAAATCCAAATTTGTTCTTTTAATCTTAAAAACAACGAAATAAATTCTTTCAGTTATTTACTAAAAATTCAATTCTTTAATTTGCTTTTATTTTAATAATGCACTGTATATGTTATGATAAAATGTCAAACAAAATTGAAATTTAGGCTTTTCTGCACAGTTGCTCAACATTGCTACACGTTTCCACAACTATCACTAACACTCATATTTGCCCCCCACCACCTCTCAGACCAGAATTGCACCCTTGGACATGGTAGTGCAGTAGGTAGTGCTGTCGCCTCACCGCAAGAAGGTCGCTGGTTCGAGCCTCGGCTGGGTCAGTTGCCATTTCTGTGTGGAGTTTGCATATTCTCCCCGTGTCCGCGTGGGTTTCCTCAAAACAAAATGCTGGATAAGTTGGCGGTTCATTCTGCTGTGGCAACCCTGGATTAATAAAGGGACTAAGCCAAAAAGAAAATGAATGAATGAATATGAAAATATAAATTAATAATAGCAAATATAATAGGCAATAGTCTGTGTGTGCTATGTCTAATAACTATAATTCGAGTATGAATAATACTAATACACCACTGCGTCCATCATTGGCTAAAAGGAACATATAAAAGGTGTGGTGGAAATTCATTTATATACATTATAAAGGTCTGTTCTTTTATTCCTCCATGGATGCACTGTTTACATTAGACCAAGTGTGACCACTTTAACATCTGCTTATCACCAGACAAGATCTGGATACATACATGGTGATTTAACAAGCTATATCTTCAGGTGGTAGTTAAGACTGATATATTGACAGTCAAAGGTTAAATTTGTGCGTTGATGTAACTGTGATTCATTCTGCATGTCATTCATGACCTTGTGAGCTTAGCAAACTGAGGTAGCCGGGCTTGCCGAGAGCCACGTTCAGGAGCATCGGTGGTTCAGTGATGGGATACTCTCTTTACGTCCAGCAGCTTTGAGCTGGCTGTCAATTGGGTTTGTCAAGCAGACCTTTTGAGACAAGGTCCAGCATTTTTTACAAGTGTTTACGAATCAAACTGTTTAGCGGTCTGTTTTTTTTCTTTTTTACAAAACTCAAATCCTTAAAAATGCTGCTCGCTCAAGAGGGCTATGGACAATGACTTTATATAGCATGGTTTGGTAATGCGTAACGAATTGGACTTCAATATTTCAAGTCGAGACATTCACACATGCAGCGCTACCGCTGTATGTTTTTTTTTTCCTCATATAAATCAGGGCTTCTCAAAGTCCGGACTCAGGTCCTGTCGTAGTTTCCGGCTATTCTCTTAATAAATGAAACTCAGACTGGAGGTTATGAATATCAGAAGAATATACTTTATTGGAATAATTTCCAAAAAAGCAGAGACAGCCTGGAGCAGACCCATCTCTGGTCTCTCCCCAGGACAAATCCAATGTCCCTCACATTTGCGAGACCCTTTATCCTTGCATCCTCCCACCTATGTGTTTTCACAGCTGGCTCCTGGTTCAAAAGACCTCTTCCAGATCCTACTAATTTAAGACCTCTATTTAAAGCCCCTCTTCTTGTTGGGCCTTACAGTGTACAGATCTAATGTACTCATAACTGTTTTTCCCCATACAGTTCAAATTTGGCAATCATTAGTAGTGTTTGTGTATTCAAACATCTAAACTGGATTCTCTTTTCACCCATACAGTACGTGTCTTTTCAAACATACATGACAGTTCCAATATATGTTGTATACATTTCATGCTATTCTTGCTGTTTACACAGTTGGTTCCGCATTGTATCCACAGTCCTCTCTTGTGCCCTTATATGACCTCGTTGCCTTAACTTATCACCTGTTTTCAAAGACATGTATTGGCAGATTCAGATGCCCCTTCACTCACACAATTAGAAGTCTTATACAGCTTTTTAGTAAATAAAAATCTTCTTCATATCCCTCCTCTGTGGCTTATTAAAGCCACACATTAGTTGTCTTTACCCATAGTGCAACTTCACGATTCAGCCCTAAGCTATACTACCTAATGACAAAGATATGTCACAGTATTATTACCAATGACCAGATCATGTAATCGCACTTTGGAATAGAGCTGGGCCAAACATCTGCGTCCGTTCTTGACAAGAACACAGTAAAAGACTCAGTTCTATTATGCTCTTATATCAAAGGAGGAAGTGTTTTAAGCATGATTGTGCATCACGTCATACATTTGCTTGTGGGGATCATAGTTTTTCTCAAGAATCAAATAACCATACTTAATCATAATACATGTTCACTACACACTGTTCTACCAAGAACACACATAATAAGTTGAACAAGTTGATCTTCAGCCCAGATACTTTGCGCATCGTAGAGAGCCGCCATTTTGGGGTAGAGGTTGACTAGCACTTACACCCAAGACATGGATCCTCTTCATCATCCTCTTTTTCATTTGATCTTACAGAATATTTAGCACTACCTGATTTCTTAATCACAGTCTGATTTTTACTTGCGAGTATTCTTTATTTCGTTCTGGCCTTGATAGAGACTTTAAATTGAGAGTCTGCAACCTGAAGTTGTAGTGATCATCACTGCTTGAACTTGTGGCACCTTCTGTGTATGTTACTCAGGCATATTATCAGAATCCCTCTTATGACTGATCTGATAAACTCCTTCTGCCACACTTTGCCCTTCATTGGTTAGAGCTTCGGGATTCTGTTTCCGGTCAGCTTTCTCTTGTTGAAGTTGTTTCCTTTGGCACCCTATTGCAGTAGTTTCGATGATGCCCAGTCGATGGCATCCACTTTGGCAACCTTGGCATCTGGTCTTTTTCTCCTGAGCTCTTACTCCCGACACCCTCAGATACACTCGATCACCGGAATAACTGGACCTTTGACTCTCCTTCCCCTGCTTTTGCTCCTTTCTGGTTTCCTGTACAGATATCGCTTTGCACATGGCAGTTAGTTTCTTCATAACAGACCAAAATTCTTCTTTGCACAGAATTAGGCATCTTCGCCAAACATTCCACACGGTTATATGCAAGGTTATATGCAAAGTTATGTAAGGGTTTTATGCTAGGGTCGACCCAATACTACTTCATGCGGTGTTAGTTGCCTGTTTCTGTCAGTTTCCATGCGATCACTCATCAATTCATTTGTTAACACATCAGTCCTGTTGAGTTTATTATTTTAACATATCTTTTTTAACTAGACTTTGATGGATCATCTTCAGCTCTTTTAACCATTCCTTACAATTGTGTATCAATCAATGCACCATTTTCTCAATCTCCAATACTTCTTGTTACTATTTATTAACTCATTTATTTATCTATTTATTCATTTATTTAATCACTTAATCACTTATCTTATTTCACTTTAATTAGCCTTAATTACTCTATTCCTTTTTAAATGAACACATCACTTGAACTTACTTCAGAGGTTATTCCAAATCTGGGACCTTCTCTTTATTTAAATGTAGTACTGTGACTGTTTCTTCTTCCCTGCTCTGCTGCTAGAATCACCTTCACTTATCTACCAAACCTGTTATTTCCAAACGCTTGTATCTGCTACTCTAAACTGGTTTTACCATATCACAACATTCACCATCAAGTGTATAAATTGCCCCTTAGGTCTATTACTGTTCCTTGACTCGCACTATATTTTGCACAGATGTCAAACAGATGTGTAAAACAGTTCACTGATCAATGCATTCAAATAAGGAGATCACTATCCGTGCTACTTATTTTTCCTACCACTTCACCCTTGACTTGAAAACAATGTACATCTCCAATGCCAATATTTAAAAATGCTGTTGACTTAACCTGTACTTCATATGTATTACAAAAATCTTCTTTTTTTTCTGATGCTACATATAGTGTTCATAGAGACAAGATTGTTGTTTAATTTGCACTCTCATCTAATTAAGGTTGTGACTCTTTAAGCCCTAGTGTTAAAACTGCTATTTCATTTTTTCTTTACTGAAAAACAAATTTCTTATCTATCATTTTAAATTACATTATTGTATCTGGATTTCATGTTAATTTGTTTAGTCTTTCCTATTTTGTAATTTCTCAACTCTTTTTATTATATAATACTCTGTCTAGTTATCTCAAACTAGTCATCCCTAAAAAGTCAAACAACAATATCCATTACAAAATCTTTTAAACCCTTTTAAACCTTTTTTGGTGTATGTATCCTGTTTAACAGCCTATACTGTAATTGTAACCAAATGTATACCCTCCTCTGGTAATTCTCTAATTTCAGTACAGTGTGTGTTAGGAACCTCTGCTGAAAAATCCTCCTTAACTGATTGCTCTTCAGTCATAAACTACACAAAATCTACGTTTGCCTGCTTTGAGAATGCCATAATCAAAATTTTCTATTCAAATGTTTTTAAATCATTTTTAGTTGTCACATACTTGATCAGAACTGATTTGACATTGAATTTAAATAAAATTTAAAAGACATAGCTAGGTGTTTCTTTTAATTGCTCCTATTTTCTCAAATGTTCCAATAATACCCATTTCAGCCTCTAGCAAACCTGCATCTGGTTTACTTTTAATCCTCAGTAGCTGTCGTTAATTTTGTTTTCCTCTACGTCCTAAACAGATAATCATTATTAAAATTTGACACTTACCTAAATAATTAAATTTTTGAGCTATTTCTCAAGTTGCATTTTATATTAATTTACGTCATCCACTTTCAGCTCCTAATTCATTCCTGCTCTCACATCAGACTGGTTATGCATACATTTTTGTTGTAACTTTTTTACAAATTGATTGAAAATCAAATCTATCTGTTCTGATGTTTCCTTACTAAACCATAATACTTTTTGCTTTTAATTATTTCTTCACATATCATAAAATCTGTTTTCTGCTTTTTTTTTTCTTAAACACTTTTCTCTTTCAATTATTATTTTAGTATGCCTAGAACTTACTTGTTTTTACCTATTGTTTGAGTTCATAATTTTTTTTGGATTTCATTCTCTTCTTTAAGTATTTAAATCACTTTTTCT
The DNA here is from genome assembly GCA_903798035.1 of Danio albolineatus. Classification (NCBI taxonomy): domain Eukaryota; kingdom Metazoa; phylum Chordata; class Actinopteri; order Cypriniformes; family Danionidae; genus Danio; species Danio albolineatus. The sequence continues at coordinate 13,294 of CAIGQQ010031467.1, forward strand.
TTCAATTATTTTTGTCTCTCAAATCTTGATTTAGATTGTTTAAATAAAATAATGCTAAGATGTTTGCTTAATTTTTGCTTGAATAATTCCATCAAAAATTCTAATCCAAATTATTTCTTGAGTTATCAAAATATGTCTCTCTCTCTCTCTCTTTAGTCACCACTATGCATTGTACTTTATCCTTCTATGTTCAAGCACCTTTATGATTAGACCTATTAAAATTAACCAAAATTATTTAACCATTATCATTTCAAAATAACACAATAACACACAGTTTCATTGTAAATTTTCATATAAGACTTTTCTCACAATTTACACGATTCTCGTCTTTTTTATGAAATTGACAGGAGTCTGATTTGATACAAGAATGGGTAACTACACTTTTGTTCTTAATTTGCCCACTGAGTGGTCACATTGTGCTTAATTTGGACTATAGGTTGACTACTTTGAGGTGGACTGCCAGACTCTCCCTCCTCGCACCCTGAGAAGACAGCTGGTTCATAGATTGGTGCTACAGTCTTTTCTGTGGTGCCCAGACCCTTCTCTCTTAGTGCATTGAGCTGAAGTAAAGTTCTGGTGGAGCTCTTTTTCATTTTGATCAGTTCATCATTCTCTTGTTTGCCTCTTTTTAGTGTCCCTGGACATAAGTAGCCTTTTCAGTCCTCAGTAATCCTGGCACCTCTTTTTCTATGCTAGTGTTTCTTTACTAGCAGGTCATTTTTACATCGTATTTTAATTTCTCTAGTATTTTCCATGCTCAGTTTCTATTTCCTCACTACTTGCATGAGATGTTCCTTCTGTTTGGCATTTGTCATTATTTTTAATCTTTATTTTCTATGCCACGCTTTTGAGTGTTTAATTTCTCATTTCCATAGCTGTTTTCCATACCTGTTTTAATTCAACAATATTACATGGTGGCCTAATATCAGGTACAACTGTTCAAAATCATTACCACTATAGCTCAGAATTCATTTTATTAATTGAACTCACATATTTTTTACTAAACACATTTTTCGTTTTTGAAATGCACTGCTTATTTATAAATTTAGCTTCTTACTGCATAAACTCTTATTCTCACTCTATCATGTTCTTTAACACTTACTCAGTGTCTATTATTTTCATCTGAATCACTGTGCTTTACTACAAATAAACGATGGCTCAGATACCATTATGTAGCTGACTTTGAAACAGATGACAACAGCCAGCCTAAATACAGTCTTATCCTCTAAAGCCAAATCTGATTTTCTTCAAAATGTTACTGCTTTTTGGTTTTTACCTTATCCGTTTAATATACCTATATTTTAAACATATTTAATATATTTTCTAAAAATCTCTTTTTTACCTTTTAAATAGTGTTTGGACTTCTTTTTCTATTTTTTCCCCTTTCCTTAATTTGAGTTTTAGCTCAGGTTTTCTTTTACACCTTTAAAGCTTATTTTACTTACACGTTTTATCATTACATCTTCAGTTTCCTTTTCTCACCTTTTTCTTTACTCAAAGAACTAACTTAGCTGTTATCTATTCATACTTACTTAGTAAATCTATTTCTTTAGTGATATATTATTTTACTCCATACTTCATTTATCTCCGTGTATTTATTACTATGGCTTCATTTATATTTCTTAGTATTCATTAGTATCGCTTCAAATTTCCTTCTATTTATCTATATTTATAATCTCTTACTCTATTATTTGGTATTTTCTTTTTGGTATCTTACTATAGTACGTTATAATATATCTTTTCATTTAATAACGTATATTCTATCCATAGTATTATGTTAAAGTCTATCTCGTTTTATCTAATAGTTTGATATCCTCTCTTTTACTATTGTCTGGTCTGTCAGCTATGTGCTGTAAATAGACAGAATCTATTCATTTTTCACACATTGACACCATAAATCTCTCTCTTACCCCCTCCTGGGGCAGACTGTGTTCCACCTGTTGCTATGTCAGGAATTCCAGTCAACTCTGCCTGTTGTTCTTTTCTTAACATATACAAAACTTAAAACACAAAGATCCTTTCAGAAGAATGTTTAACTAGTATATTCGTCTGTCTGTTTCAATCTGTGTTTCTCAAATGCAATATGTTCCATTAGTTTTAATTTAGGAGACTCCTCCTTTTATCATAATCTCTTCCCTAAACTGCATCAACCTTATTGCTTCTTAAATCACACCACATATGCAGTCCTCCTTTTATATTATATTCTACTATAATTATTCTTTTAACCTACTCTTTCTTGAAAACAAACTTATAAACACATTCACACTTCTACTCTTATTCTTTTTCTCTTCTCATTCACTCCTCTCCTCCTCTCAATGTAACATGAGCTGCATCCCTCTCCTCATTCCATTCAAGGAAAGGAAGGGAGCCTTCTCTGCACACCATTATGGATGATTTTGCCTCTGCCTAAAGCAGGCAAATACACAAACACTAACAATTAAATAAGTACACTACACTACACTCCTCTTGAGTGACCTGTCCGAGCAGCCTCTAACCTTGAGCGGTAACCACAGGATTTATGCCTACCATGCAGCCCTCTGCTTCCCTAAACAGAGCGGTATCCTAGGACTTTTGCGCACATCTATCTACTTAATCTGCTTAAATCTCTTAACTGTCACCACACATTAAGAACTCTCTCTTAAAACTTATAAATACTCTATGCAAATCCTACATCATTAAAAAAATTCCCAAATATGGGTAACAGTTACTAGTTAACGTTGAAAATTATCCATCAAGGCCCACTTAATCTTAAACACAGATCATTTGCATGCAAATTACTCTTTTTCTTCTGGCATTCAAAACCCCTTTTTCTTTTTTTCTTTTATTATTTGTACTTTTAGTTCTTTAAAGCTGGAGAAACAGATCAAGTGTCTTTACCGTTACAAGCAGGTCCTGGCAGAAAAAAAAAACTAATTAATAAGCATAAAATCACTTACCGGTTTTTAGTGTGGCCACATATTTGTGTTTTTCCTCTAGCCCCAGCAAATTCGGTGTCACTTGTTTGCTCCTTTCCAGCCCCACGTTGGGCGCCATTTGTCGTAGTTTCCGGCTATTCTCTTAATAAATGAAACTCAGACTGGAGGTTATGAATATCAGAAAAATATACTTTATTGGAACAATTTCCAAAAAAGCAGAGACAGCCTGGAGCAGACCCATCCCTGGTCTCTCCCCAGGACAAAATCCAATGTCCTTCAAATTTGCTATGACTTTTATTCTTGCATCCTCCCACCTTTGTTTTTTCACAGCTGGCTCCTGGTTCATCAGGCCTCTCTCAGCTCCTACTTATTTAGGACCTCTATTTAAAGCACCCTCTTCTTGTTGGGCCTTATAATGTTCAGATCTAACGTACTCATAACTGTCATACAGTTCAAATTTGGCAATCATTAGTAGTTTGTGTATTCAAACATCTAAACTGGATCCTCTTTTCACCCATACAGTATGTGTCTTTCTTAAACATACATGACAGTTCCAACATATGTTGTATACATTTCATGCTATTCTGGCTCTATTTCTGGCTCACAGTTGTTTCAGCATTGTATTCCCCAGTCCTCTCTCATGCCCTTTTATGACCTCTTTGCCTTAACCTATCACCTGTTTTTAAAGACATTTATATGGCCCTTAACTCACACAATTAGAAGTCTTATACAGCTTTTTGGAAAATAAAAATCTTCATCTACTGAAGGTTAAATTCAACAAATAGTTAATTAAATACTCTTGCAAATACATGTCTGAAAAATGTACCTAACCCTAACTTTATATTTGATTAAAGTCCATTTTAAATTATATTGTGTTGCTACTTATAGGCATCTAAATGTTTACTGAAAGTCTATTCATTAACTGGTTAACAGCTACATGCAGACAATAACAACAAAGTATTGGTGCTAAATGAACTGAAAGCTTGTTGAGTATTTGTTGTATATCTACTAATATGTTGAACATCTAGAACCTAAAGTGGTAACACTTAACTTACCAACAGTTTAATAAATGTTTACATGTTGGAGACATTGTAATGATTGCCTAAGAACATTTAAAAGACAATCTACAGATACTACCCAGAGAGTAAACAGATAAGAACTTGAAAAGTAATTTATGGTCAGCAGAATATCTAAAGAGGGACCATCAAAATAAAGTGTTACCAAACACTCTGTTCCACTTTAACATCCTGCCTAGGTAAGATCTGTCCTGTCTCCATCAGACTAATGCACCCTACTCCCTCTAACCCCTGGCTGCCGGATGGTCTGAGAGAATGGTTAGTGTTAGGGTTGGGGCATGTTCTGAGATAACATCGAACAGCACCCAGGGCAACAGAGAGAGCATGGCACAAATCAAAAGCCTCCACTGACCTTAGCAGGTACCAAATCCAGCTGGCATCATTAGCCTCCCAACTCCATTCAGACATTTAATACCCTGATCTGATCTGTCCTCCTCCACCAACTCCTTTTCAGCTAATGATTTGGCCTCCTTTTTCACACAAAAAACACTCAAATTAGCAGTCTATTTCCCACCAAATCCAACCTAAATCTCCATCAAACAACACCCTCTGAAAAAAATATTCACTCTCTTCACTCCACACTGGCACATTTCCAACCACTTAAGCAGGTGTAACGAAGGCCAGCTAGTAAAGTGTTGTGCAGGTAAACCTCACTCCTCTGACCTCTAAAGGTGCTCTGGTGACAGACGCTAGGGGCCATGGTCTTTAGCCTCCTTGTTAGAGCAACTGCCATGCAGAAGGTCGCCGGTTTTGATCCCAGCTCGTAGTGGGTTGTGTGGTGTAGGGCCAGCGGGGTTACACAGGCCTGGGGAACCTCACTGTTCAAAAACCATCACTCAACACCTCACTGGATGAAACATACAGACCAGTCTCTCTCCTTCTATTTATTGCCAAAACACTACAAAGGGCTGTTTTCAACTAAATTTCGAAATTTTTAACTCACAGCAAACTACCTGAAGGATATCGGCTTGGAAAAAACATCATCAACTGCTTACTCATCTGCTTACATCACCTTCCCTGCAACTCCACACATTCAACACAATTTCTCAATCCAGCTGGGATCATCCACCATCACCCCAAGTAGTTCGGTAAGAAATCTTAGGGAAATCTGGATGATCAGTTGTCCTTCAAAGAGGACATTGCTAAAACAGCTCCATGATGCAGATCTGCACTTTTCAACATCAGAAAAATCAGACAGATCTTAACAGATCATGCTGCACAACTTTTAGTGCAAACTCTTGTCATTTCAAGGCTGGACTCCTACAGTGCTCTTCTAGCTGGACTCCCATCCTGCACCCTTAATCCTCTACAGATGCTCCAGAACGCTGCAGCTCATCTGGTCTTCAATGAGAGCCCATGTAACTCCTCTCTTTATCTCTCTGCATTGGTTACCGCTCGAGGCTCTTATCAAGTTCAAATCACTGGCACTGCACCCTCTTACCTCCACCTACTGCTGAAGGTCTACATCCCCTCCAGGAGCCTCCAATCTGGGAGTGAGCGCAGGCTATAAATCACTTTCCAAAACCTTTTCATTGACTGTTCCATGCTGGAGGAATGTCTTCCCACTCCCAACTAAATGTAAATGTAAGATTCTCAGTCTCGAAAATAATGAAAATAATAAAAGCTGAGTCACCAACCAATCAGGAACGCCGTGTTTCGTCGAGGCCAGTTCGGTGAAGGAAACTAAAACAAATGTTGTCTCTTGCTGCTTTTGTGGTTTCTCAGGTGTTATTCTAAGATCTAGTAATAAGAGCTCAATTAAATTTGGGACGGTTGTCAACTCATTTTGCACAAGCACCACCACGAGAACCACTGCTCTGAGGTACCCAAAATAACAAACTATCATACTCAAAATGAATTGCCTTCCTAAAGTTACTTCTCTACTTCAGTATATCCCTGTAAATATTTCTTTACAATATTTAAAAGTTTGATAATTTAGTCTTAGTTAATTTCTCTGGAACAATAAGCGGGTTGCACAGGATTATATTGCAACAGCCAGTTAATAAAAAAAAGGGTTGGGGATTCCTGAGCATTTATTTCATTATTACGCCTTCAGTCTGAGACATCTCGGACACTGGTCAATCCCACCTGAGTGAGCTCCATCTTGGTTTATGATTAAACAAGCCATCCTAATTCTCTATCCACCACTACAACGTCTATCCATCAATCTATTTATTCATTCTATTTTGTAAATGTGTTATTTTTGAGGCTGATCTCAAAAATATAATACTTTTTACTGACAGAATTTTAGGTGCAAGCTAGAACTGTCTCTGCCATTTGCAGATAACGTTGTCCTTTTGGCTTCATAGGACATGGATCTTCAGCATGCAGTGAGATGGCAGGGAAAGAAACAGCACCTCTAAATCAAAAACCATGGTGCTTGACTGGAAAAAGGTGGCCATCTCCAGTTTGGAGGAGAGTCCTTACTCCAAATGGAGTTCAAGTATCATCGGGTTTTTTTCATGAGGAATGGAATGTGAGATTAAAAGATTGATCAGTGCAGCGGCAGCAGTAATGCAGTTGATGTGATTGTCTGTTGTGGTGAAGGAGCTGAGACGAAAGGCAATGTTCTCAATTTACCGCTCAATCTAGGTTCCTACTCTCACCTATGGTCATGACTGAAAGGACAAGATCTCGGATACAACCAGACACGTTATACAAAGTGTTATGACCCGCTTGTTTGAGTTACAACATAAAAGAGAGATGAACCAACAAAATAGCCTGAATGCAAATTTATTATAAAATGTAACTCATAGAACAATCAATCAAAGCAACCAACAAATGTCTGGGGATAATAATGAAGATAAAGAACTTAGGATATAATCACAACAACACTTTAACTACATGATATAAGTAATGAAAAACAAAACCATAAGGTTTAAGAGTCAATGAGATGGCAGATCTTGATATGAGGACTCCTGAGTAGCCACAGTGTCCTGGGGTAGCTAGCACAACAACTTTTATATCCCCATTGATGAGCAATGCAGGCATCCAATCAGGATTTACCACATACTCCAATCTGGAGTCTTGGGATCATCACAGTGTATTAATATTGTAAAACTTCGTTCTGCCTAAATCATAAAATATTCATCAAGTTTGTATTCTAGTCAAAAAAGTAAATGTAGTAAACTAGAAAGAATCTTGAACCTAAAAGTAAAGAAACTTTATTAATAAAAGCTGCAACACAGGATAATTGAATGGGCTTTCTAAACTTGAGGCCCTGGTATACTGCAAACTAACCTGCTGGAGCTTCACCTTCTTTGATGTGCGGTGTCTTCCCAGTATTGTTTCTCATTCAGGGAGTCAGACAGAGAACATCATCCAAAACAACACTAGCTACATGAAGCTGCGCCGAATGAGCGAAACTCTAAAGACATTGATCAGATCTGTACGGTTTCTCTCCAGTGTGAATCCTCTTTTGTGTTTTCAGATGTGTTAACTGATTAAACCTCTTGTCATAGTGTGAACACTTGTACGGTCTCTCCAGTGTGAATCGTCTGGTGCAGTTTCAATTTTGGAGCTGTAATAAAAAGTCTTTTCACACTCAAGCACATATACTCTTTCACACCAGTGTGGATCCTCATATGTTGATCAAGTTGTGATGAACGGATCAAACTCTTCCCACACTGAGTGTGTGTGAATGGTTTCTCTCCAGTGTGGATCCTCATGTGTAGATTAAGAGATAATGAATAGCTGAAACTCTTCCCACATTGAGTGCATGTGAATGGTTTCTCTCCAGTGTGGATCCTCAGGTGTTGTTTAAGATTGCTTTGTCTTCCAAAACTCTTCCCACACTGAGTGCATGTGAATGGTTTCTCTCCAGTGTGGATCATCATGTGTAGATTAAGGTGTGATAATCGTTTGAAACTCTTCCCACACTGAGTGCATGAGAATGGTTTCTCTCCAGTGTGGATCCTCGTGTGAATTTTAAGATCGCTTTTTCTTCCAAAACTCTTTCCACACTGAGTGCAAGTGAAACGATTCTTGTCTCTCCTTTTCAAAATACCATCAGTCTGTAAATAAGTTTTTTCCTCAATTTTGACATGATGTTCCTCCTATTTACTCCCCTCATTCTCTTCAATTAGGTCTGAAATAGATAAATAAAACATTAGTTTTCATTAGGTCTTAAAAACTCTCATCAAAAGCTGAAAAGTGAAAGGACACCGTGTTGGAACTCACTGCAAAGGATGTTGCAGAACTTTAAAACCAGTCCGAATCAGGCTTATAGTTTTCCTCATATGCTATGTCTATTCCAACCAACCAGGTAAATCAATGTGTTGTTTTAACCCTTATAGCAGATGAAACTTCTGTATGTGTCTGATGTCTGGTACTAAACGAAAGCTAGTGACATTTGCAATACAGTAGGGCTGTGCAATAATACGATATTTGATCGTGGACGATCAAAATTGCTGCACGATCCACTTTTTCAGAAAAATCGTTGTATCGCCATGCAGTATATAGTGCAGTGCTTCCATGACATTCATTCTTCCATGACGGGGCGCCACACCAAATTTCATCCCGCCACGGCTACATTACTGCTTCTCATTCAAAACATTCAGTCCTCGGTCATGTTGTTTTTTTAATAGCAGGTTATAATCGCACCAAAACGTATTAAAAGGTAAGTGAATTATAACAGCGGGAACTTATCTGTAACCATAGTAGTGCTGTGCGTCATTTGTGTAACTCTTTAAGGTTACATGCTGACGGGCAGACTGGCTGACAGGGCTGCACGATGCGTGAGGCCAGCATACAGGCGTAGCTTTCAGTTAAGATGAACAGTTTCCATAAATATTCTTTATAAATAAAGGTCTATGGTTCTGCATACAATGACTTTCTCTTGCTGGAGTTTATAGCCGCTTCACTTTACTTCAGGACGCAATAATGCCGCTCTGTAGGTCTATTGGAGACATTCATAAATATTCCTAGCAAATCTTATAAATGTTGGAGACATACGCGTTACATAAACGCACTAAGTCATACTTCAGTGGCGTTTATTTGAGGTCGCACAAGAAGTTGTGTGCACAAACAGAGGAAATCCGCGCGCAAGCAAAGAGCATGCTCGTATGCACAACAGCAATATAAGAGCCCATATGCTGTTTTTTGCTCCTGAAGACACCCACGTTGGCTTTTTCAACCTTAAAATGTTAATATGTTGTAATTTGATACTACATAACATCACTGCATTGTACAATGTGGCTTTTTTTACAAACACATTCAAATGTTGTATTTCAAAGCACAACAAAATCAGTGTATTGCTCAAGTAGGCTTCTTCTACAAACACATTCATATGTTGTTTTGAACTGCATAACAATTAGGAATGCAAGGGTTATAGATTTTGGTTGTATGATTATAGTCTGAAGTATAGTCATGATTATATAGTTTTGTTAACTTTGTAAAAAAAAAGCCATTTACATTTTTGAAGGTGTTGCTGAGGATCTGTGTCTAATAAGCTGTCTAATTTGAACTAAGATAGGTTAGATTTGTTAAATGTTCATTTTGATGGTAATTGCAAGTCTTGTTGAATGTTCTCTCTTTGCAGAATAGCACTTGCATTAAATCTTCACTTTATTAAAATATTCTTAAACATACATGGTAAGAGTATATTTTTATATGGGGACATTAGTTTGGTTGTATTGTACCTTTGTAATTTGCAAAATAGTCTTTAAAAATCAACTTGAAAAAGAATCGGGATAAAAATCGTGAATCGTGATTTCCCGAGAAAAAATCGTGATATATTTTTTCCATATCGCCCACCCCTACAATACAGTGATGTAAATGAAAAACTAGTAGTACAAACAGTATTAGTTTTTGAACATTTGATGTAAGAGTTACAAATTCACAAGAGATTTTACCACGTGAAATCAACATGCAGACTGTTAATAACTGACCCTTACTATGAGCAAAGTCCATCACATCGGTAACCCAGGACGACAGCCACTCACGAGCGAGTGAATCCCAAAGACGTCACCAAAGTGAGTCACTACCCAATCAGGAGCGCCGTGCTTCCCCAAGGCCAGCCCCACAAGGGAAACTCAAGACTTCAGCAAATTCACAAGTAACACAAACTAACCCTGTCTCTATCTGATCTGGTGCTGAGTTATCTTAAGCAGTTAAAGATAAGCCGAATCTCTGCTTTTATGGTTTCTCAGGTGTGATTCTAATATCTAGTAAGAAATACTAGAATTAATTTGGGACTGTCAACTCATTTTGCATCCTCTGAACTGCCTCTGTGTGTATGTGTGTGTGCGTTTGTTTGTTATTTGCTTATTACTTAGTTAGTTTCATGTTTTGTAGTGTAACTCAATAAATCTTTGTTCTCATCTTTTAAGAACTGTGTTCTTGTTTATGTGCTTATCAGTCATTGCCTCGAGCTGTAGATTTTGTTACCTTGCTAAAAGTTAACCAATACTGTGTTATGTTATTATCGTTGGCCACGGAAATAATATAAACAAATTGGTAAAATACGATGTCTTCTGTTTGCTGGGCAAATGGTAGATAAAGTGTGAATCTTTAAATCTGATTCAATCTGACTCTATTGAGTCGAATCAATGACTTGAATCTTCAAGATCCGATTCATTGAAATGAGCTAATAAATCCCTGATCTATCTTTTACTGTAGTTTGATCCCCTACAACATTGAAAATGATTAGCGTTTCATGCCTAAGCAGCATAACACTTTTTAGGATTTAAAAATTAATTCTTTAAAAAAATTCTCAAGCCAAAAAGATTCCAATGGCGGCGCCTGCTGGTACATGAATAATACTGACGAACTTTACACTCAAATGTTTGCATATCATCAGCATGCTGTAATCCATTTCTGAAGCAGCAAAAGTCATTTTTAGACTAGTTTGTTGGCCAGTTGTAGTCAGTGCAATGCTAAACGTTATTGTTCCACTATAATTTGTTTGTTTTGTCTCACGTCGTCCCACAGCAACATCATATAGTTTAGAATACTGTACAATTCATTCATTAATTTTCTTTTCAGCTTTATTAATCCTGGGTCGCCACAGCAGCAACCCATCACTGGGAAACATCCACACATTCTCATTTACACACATACACTACGGGCAATTTAGCTTACCCAATTCACCTGTACCGCATGTTTTTGGACTTTTGGGGGAAACAGGAGCACCCGGAGGAAAATCACGCGAACACAGGGAGAACATGCAAACTCCACACAGAAATGCCAACTGACCCAGCCAAGGCTCGAACCAGCGACCTTCTTGCTGTGAGGCGACAGCACTACCTACTGCGCCACCGTGTCGCCCAATACTGTAAAATGTTTTTTAATAATTAATTATTTTAGTGTCCATTTCATTCAGCATGTTTAATATTGGAGCAATCCAATATTATTTTTTACAAACTTTATACCAGGGTTTCTGCAGGTTTCACCACGTTAAATTTAAGACTTTTTAAAACCATTTTGAATGAGATTTCAGACTCAAAGGAATTTTTCAAATGGCCCAGATGGAAAAGATTTTTTTTTTTTGCCCTATCAAAAAATATTATAATTTAAGATGTAAGAACTCACTGCAGAAGATGTGCAGAACTGTCAGGCCGTTCGAATCAGGCCTGGATGCCACATTGCCTGTCATTTAGACCTAGCCCTAAGGCTCACACCATCACCATAACAAGAGGACCCTGTTCTGTGTAGTGCTTTTGCGCAGATGTTCGAAAGACCCTTCGGCTAACTTCGTTAATTATTAAGTCTAAACAAAGGCGGTTCACAGGAATTTTCAGCGGGCTTTGCATCATGAGACTTTTAATGACTCACTGGTCATGTGCTCGCCTCGAGGGCATCCTGCTAGAGACCAACAATCTCTGGACATTAATGCATACATGAAATTGAAAACAATATCAAAACGAAGGCAGATGCATCTTTTGAAATAATATGCTATAGATTTTCCTCATATGTTGTGTGAATTCCAGCCAACCAGGTTGATCAATGTGTTGTTTTAACCCTTATAACAGATAAAAGTTCTGTGTGTGTCTGAAATGTATAGTGTTTGGTACTAAATTAAAGCTAGTGACATTTGCAATACAGTGATGTAAATGAAAAACTAGTATTTATTTTGTAACCTTTGATATAAGAGTTACAAACTTACAAGGGATTTTTACCACGTAAAACCAACATGCATTCTCTGTTAATAATTGACTTTTACTACATGATACGGGGCGTGTACCCGCCCTTCATGGTCACTGCTCATTGAAAGATGGAGCCACAGGGATGGACCAGACCAGGTTGCTTAAAAACGCCCTGCAACCGTAAAATCTTTGCTTTAGTATCAGCTACGCTAGCTGTGCACTTTGCCCCCCTCTCGCCCGCACGGACACCGTGCCGCCACGCGATTGGGTCACCAAGAACTTTCCGTGCAAGTTTCGACACAGCCGAAACCGCACGAACTTCAGGATGCGACTCATTGAAATGAGCTAATAAATCCCTTATCGGTCTATTTAATGTAGCTTGGACCCCTACAAATACATTTAATAATACAAAAATAAATGAAAAATAAAATAAATATTTTAGACATTTCTAAGCAACAGATTTTAAATATTGCGTAAAAACAAGCAAGCTCTACTTGTATCCATATACTTTTTTTCCAAACATAAACTTTATTATTTTTTAAAATGAACAAATGTTTTAAAAGTTTTAAAAACTGAATTGTAAAAAAAAGGGAATTGTGATCAACTGCATGCAAATGGAAAGTACTAAGCCAACACTCTCACCGTTATAGCAGATATCTTCTATGAGAATATTGTAGGTCAAATATCGTCAGTTCAGTTAAACCTTTTTAATTTATCGTTTTTATTTATTTTATATAGCGCCAGTGCTCAAGGACACTTTACAAACAGTAGGAGAACAAGAAAAGCAATAATCTTAAGAATGACAAGAGACATGAGAACAAGTAATGAAAGAAACTCATTCCTGTCTTTTAATGAGTGCTGATGTGCGTTTAGGAGAACTAGGCAGCACACTCAGGGCTGCAAGATGGATTTAATTTAGTATTCTTATTATTAAAATATATCTGAATGAGGATCAAATGACTGAGTTGGTCTTTGAGGAAGAAAACTAACCTGTTTGTTCCTGCAGATCTTCCTGTTGGACTGTGAATGTTTCTTCAATCTTCACGTCTTCACTCTCCTCTTTAATAAACGCCATCTTTATAACAGTGTGGAGATCAGTCGCTTCAGCAGGAGTTTTTCTCTGCGTTTGGACACTTTATCCTGTTTAAAATGAACAAAACAATAAAAATGTTCAGTTTAAAATAAATAAAACAATGAACAGAAACAGAATAACTTCTCTTCAACACAGGGACGTGTGGTCAGGGGAGGCAGGGCCTCACCTTTCATCATCCTCTCCTGCCATCTTAAGATGTATACTAATGATAAAAATCAATATTTTGTCACTGATCTGCACTATAGATGTAATTTCTCTATGATTCAACTGACTTCAATCATTTTTATGAGCAAAATTCCTGTGTTTTGCATATTTCCTGTTCAATTAGAGCTGGGCCTCACGTCAGATTGTGCAATCCCTTGCAAACTGGCTTGAGCCCGTCCCCTATGCTCGCTCAGTGTCTGCTGCCAATGTAATGCTTTATTAAAATGTTTTTATACATCCTAGACACTTTTATTATGTCCTCACTTTCCATATAATATGTAATATATTCCATGTATGTCAATCACTTATTTAGTGTTAAAATCTGACATAAAGCCGCATCTGAAAAAACATGAGGTGAGGCAGGCAGTAGCTCGCCACAATGAAGAGGGCGCTCCTGAGCTCACGTTTGGTCGCTCTTCTTCTATGCAGTAAAGTTCAATAGGAGTCTGTTTTGCTCTG
>CAIGQQ010031469.1:0-27566 GCA_903798035.1 Danio albolineatus
CTGGAGAGAAACCATTCACATGCACTCAGTGTGGGAAGAGTTTCAGCAAATCGTCACACCTTAATAAACACATGAGGATCCACACTGGAGAGAAACCATTCACATGCACTCAGTGTGGGAAGAGTTTCAGCCAATCATCAAACCTTAATAAACACATGAGGATCCACACTGGAGAGAAACCATTCACATGCACTCAGTGTGGGAAGAGTTTCAGCCATTCATCATCCCTTAATCAACACATGGGGATCCACACTGGAGAGAAACCATTCACATGCACTTAGTGTGGGAAAAGTTTCAGACAATCATCATCCCTTAATCGACACATGATGATTCACACTGGAGAGAAACCATTCACATGCACTCAGTGTGGGAATAGTTTCAACCGATCAGCAAATCTTAATGAACACATGAAAATCCACACTGGTGTGAAAGTATATGTGCTTGAGTGTGAGAAGACTTTTATTACAACTCCAAAAGTGCTCACAGTGTGAAAAGAGGTTTAATCAGTTAACACATCTGAAAACATAAAAGAGGATTCACACTGGAGAGAAACCGTACAGATCTGATCAGTGTCTACAAGTTGCACACATGACGTGACTGCAGCAAAACATTTTCTCATGTGCAAAGGATGTTTCATGTCTGAATAATGTTTGAAAAGGCTGAGTGAAGGTATACTTTTTTCTAGCACTCCTACACTGCAGTAGGTGGGGTTGTAAATGTGTTGCGCTCCTCACATTTACCGTACACAAGATGATGGCGGCTGAAAGAAGAACAGTTTCATAAACATCTGGCAAACAGCACCTCTGCGGCTTAAAATCTCTTTGCAAGTGATTGTACAGGTGCGGATACATCTGTACTCCACTCTCCAGTGTATTCATGTAGCTAGTGTTGTTTTGGATGATGTTCTCTGTCTGACTCCCTGAATGAGAAACAAATCACTGGGAAGACACCGCACATCAAAGAAGGTGGAGCTCCAGCAGGTTAGTTTGCAGTATACCAGGGCCTCAAGTTTAGAAAGCCCATTCAATTGTCCTGTGTTGCAGCTTTTATTAGTAAAGTTTCTTTACTTTTAGGTTCAAGATTCTCTCTAGTTTACTACATTTACTTTTTTGAGTAGAACACAAACTTGATGAATATTTTATGATTTAGGCAGAGCGACAGGTATTAAGTTTTACAATATTAATACACTGTGATGATCCCAAGACTCCAGATTGGAGTATGTGGTAAATCCTGATTGGATGCCTGCATTACTCATCAATGGGGATATAAAAGTTGTTGTGCTGGCTACCCCAGGACGCTGTGGCTACTCAGGAGTCCTCATGTCAAGATCTTTCATCTCATTGTCTCTTTAACCTGATGGTTTTGCATTACTTATATCATGTAGTAAAGTGTTGTTGTGATTATAAGTTCTTTATCTTCATTATTATCCCCAGACATTTGTTGGTTGCTTTGATTGATTGTTTTATAAGTTACATTTTATAATAAATAATTTAGTTGGTTCATCTCTCTTTTATGTTGCGACTCAAACAAGCAGGTCATAACACTTTGTAAAATGTGTCCGGTTGTATCTGAGATCTTGTCCTTTCAGTCATGACCATAGGTCATGGGTAGGGCCAGACGGAATCTGCTGACATTTTTTGCTATTTCTGCGGAGTATTTTGTTAAAAATCTGCGGATTTATGCGGAATGATTTTAGGAGTATCATAACTAAAACTTTAATATATAACGTAAAAGCTAATACCTTTTTAACTTATATTTAATGTTTACAATGCAAATCCTATTAGATCCACTTTATTTGGTAAACAAAGCAAGTCTCTCATATAATATATTTACTAAAAGACAGAAAGTAGTACTTTACAAACAGTTTTGTAAATAAATAATTTGAATATTTTCATATTAGTCAATATTATTTCTTAAATTAATTTGAAAACTGAATAAATATAAATTTACACGCATTTACACCAGGAAATAAACAGAATCAATGATGGGCTAAAAATCTGCGGAAATTTGCGGAATTCTGCGCGCGCAGATTCCGTGTGGGCCTAGTCATGGGGTAAGGACTCTCCTCCAAACTGGAGATGGCCACCTTCTTCCAGTCAAGCACCATGGTTTCTGACTTACAGGTGCTGTTTCTTTCCCTGCCATGTCACACTCAGCAGCAAACCGTCCCACTGCATGCTGAAGGTACATTTCCTATGAAGCCAATAGGACAACGTTATCTGCAAATGGCAGAAACAGTCCTAGCCTGCACCTAAAATTCTGTCAATAAAAATTATTATATTTTTGAGATCACCCCAAAAAAATTACACATTTACAAAATAAAATGAATAATTAGATGGATGGATAGCAGGGGCACAATTCCTGGGGGGGACATGTCCCCCTTACTTTTTTAAAATATAAATACCACTTTACTTCATGCTATGATTTCCGTTCGAGAGTCGAAAAAAGTAGTTTTCAACTCATGATGTGCACGCAAAATGAAGTTCGCCATCACGTCACTCGTAAATGTTTATAGGTCTGACTAAACTTTCTTTGAACACAGAATGGAAACCAATTGACCCTTCACTAAGCCACACCCAAAAACCGCCACCCACCAATTGTGGCTTAGCAACCGTAGCTACGCGCAGGAGCTCTGTCAAGCTTTCCAGCGAGGGAAACAGGCCAAAGCGTTGTGCATATGGATTGTGCAAATCTGATACCCCGGTAACCTAAACGTTTGGACTGGGTGGTGGAATTATTTCCCTTTTCAAAACCTAAAACCCAAAGGGAGACATGCCAGCGTGGATCAACTCTATGAGGGGCGCTAAAGGAGCAGAGTTAAGTTGGTTTTGTTTCGATATTCCTGACAGTCATATACGGCAATAACTCACACACGTCTTACCCTAAGAAGGTCTAAACTGTGTTTCCTACAAAAATACATAGCAGGTCATGTTTCCCAGCTGTTTTTTTTCTTTCTTTTTTTCTGCTCTGTTTAAGCCCTAGCCATAGTAGTCCTACAAATAACAATCATATCTCCATCTGATTACATATAAACAGAACAAAACCGAGATGTGATCACAATCTGAGCACTCGCGATCAATATACTTTACCCACAGCTGTTTTTCAGTCATTTATAACCCTAATGCCCATGTCAGAGCTACAGTTCACCAATGTTTTTGTCAGTCTTTTAGAGATTTAGTCATTGGTGACGACGTCTGCTTTTATATGTGGTGTCGGATTAATATTTGCTAGTAGGGAAAATCTATTTGTTCACTTCTGCAATTAATACTTTGATTTGCATTTCAATGTATTTATTTATTCCACTTAACTGCAAATTAGAATAGAAACTGTATAAAGATACAAACATACTGATATAGGCACTGTACATTGTTATGGGTCAATAATGCTGATATAAAATCAAACATCAACTCAAACAAGGTATGTTTAAACAGATTGGTGACATTTGCAACGTCGCCTTGCGATGTCAGGTTTGCAGTGTTATAAATGTGTGCATGAGTGTATTTGCAGCGTGATGCACTGCAGACGGTTAAATGATATATGCTGCTATTTGTTCAAGTAATATTTGGTTTATCCTCTGCCTATTTCAAGATAGAGAGATAAAACACTTTTAGTATAATAATTTCAATATTGTTTTGCCTTTAAAGTGATAATAAAACATATTAACGTGCCTGTTATCCATGCCAAATGTTAACTGATTTCCACAGTAAGAGCTTATTTATTTAACCAAAATCTGACAATAAACGTGGTCCTGGCTGGCCTTTTGTTTTAGAAGAAAGGGGGATATGTGCTGAATTCACCTCAAATGTTTCATCGTTCTTGTTGATGTAGGGCCTCGCACATGTAATAAATAATTATATAGTGCGTTAACTTTAAATTAGCTCAAAGGGAATATAACAGAATTTAAAGTGGCTCCAAAAGAATCAACTCTTTTGAACTGAACAAACAAATCATCCAGCGCTCGTTTGAACAGACAGTGCTGTTGACTCTAAAATGAATATTGCTATTCGAAATAAAGTAACAACTTTTAATACTTAAGCAGGGTAACAAGATCTAGGTATAAGGCAGTAGATTCATGAATATACACAGGCCGCTCTCCTTTAAATACAAAAGATACTTTATTGACTACAAACAAAACTAACACAAACACACATACGCACACACATTCATACTGGTTGCAGACAAGGAAAAGAAGGAAAAGAAGAGTTTAGGAGTGATGTGATGTCAAACCTCAAGATGTAAAAACCTAACCAAGTGAACCAAATAATCAATTCAACCTTTACTGTCTTAGACAGGGTTAATTATCATTTAACATGATTATCAGATCATACACCAGTTCAGCAATGGATCTGGAGATGTACTTGCGTTCCTTATGATGTGGTGAAATCCCTCTGTGGAGCTAGATTCCCACGTGAGTTCACTGGTAGATGGTTGGTCGTTGAAGTAACGTGTCGGAGGCTGCTGATGAAGTGAAGTCCGGTAGTTCAAGTTGGAGACGGCAAAACTGTAGTCGTGCGGACTGGTTTTGCGACGCAACTTAACTTAACTAGACCCTCGACGGAAAGAAAAGAAAGAAGAGTGAACGGAAGATGGGGAGTTTGAGGCTGGTCTCATCCCATCTTAGTGTCTGAGTCCGGCTGGACTGGACCTGGAGAAGAGTCGTCCCGGAAGCGGAGCATCTCAACTCCTCAACAGCTGCTGCTGGTGCAACTGCTCGGCTCGACTTGACTCTTGACTCTGGCTGACTCTGCTGGATTCTGCCTTTGCCTAAAGAGTTTTGAGGTGATGGGTTTTTAACCACCAATGTTTCCGGCCCCTAATAGAGCTGGATCAGTAAGGCATTGTCCGTGGATCTGCGTGACAGTCCCATGTTAGCATATGCAGCTTTGGCGTGACTCACTCACATGAGCCATGGTGCTTAGAATTATAGTTATAATCATACATTCATAATGTGAACATGATACATTTTACATATCTATAATTAAAAGAAATGAAAGAAAGGGAAAGGGTTTCACTCATTCATCTCAAGTAACATACACATAATGGTATATTTGTGATAAATCAAAGCATAATGGTTACGCATGATTAATACCTGGTTAACATATACAGGATTCAGTGGTCATACAAGAGGAATAAAATAATCCTTCATCAAAAGTCCGCTATCATCATTTTGAGGATGATCTGAGGAACTTTAATGTTTAATAGTAGTTTATAAGATTCAGGGAGGATTTTGATTCTCTGTTTTGGACCAAAGTCAGTCAATTCTTTGTCTTGCATGGAGGTTAAACACAAACTCTTTGTTAAGGAAAGGGTTCTCGTGATCAGTTACTCATTCGTCTTGAGTTAACTTGATCAGAATATTAGGTCCGATGACACTTAACTGATGATGACCAGTCATGAGGCTGATAGCCTCAAGACATCCGCTTGCTGCTCTGTACTACAACAAAAATGGCTTGAACTTCTGATTTTGGTCAGAGACCAAAATGACTCTGGATCAAGGTGATTCTGATCACAGGTGTCGACTCGTTAAGTCCCCACATTGATAACTGAAAAAAAATACACCAAATAGTCTATAAACATTTATAAGCTACCAAACGAAATTTGTTTCAAAAAGATGATTTTTCCAACAACAAAATGTTTTTTTTTTTTTTTTTTATATGTCTCACTCAATCCTTTTCTTCAGCTTAGGTCTGCCTGTTCCGTATAACACTGCTATTAAAAAAAGAAACTCAAACAGGCCTAATATTTAAACTACATAAAAAGTAGCCTACATTTACAAGTACCTTTTGTGAAAGGAAAGGTATGGCTACAATGCCAGTGGAGGAGGGTCTTCAGTATCACTTACGTTTGTATGTTTATGTTAAAGTCTTTTATTTATTTTATTTTTAGGCATTTAATATACATTTTTTAAGAAGACCTGATGATTTAGGGAGATCAATTTTGTCTCAATAAAATAATATAAAAATTATTTAGCTGAGGTAGTATAAAAACCTGAAGACCCCTGGATATAAAGCCTGCTAGATCAGTGTACACTGCATGATTCTGCATGATATGATTCTGCTAGGCATGGGCTGGTATAAGATTCTGACGGTATGATAACCTTGGATAAAAATATCACGGTATGACGGTATTGTGTTTACTGCTCTAAAATATATTTTTCAAATGTCTGGTTAAAAAAACAAAACCTTTTCCCACTTTGAACACAAAATATTTTATTTTGAGAAACATTTTAAATATTTTGGGGCAGTAAACATGTCAGGCTAAATAACTCAAGTGAATCATTGACTTCTGCAGTCTTCATTTATTTCAAAAACACAGATTTCTTTACAATTTACACCTTTAAAAAAAAAGTAAATAAAAAAATCGTACACATACCTTAGGAACAGTATAGCAGAAAATTTTGGCGGTATAAAAACCTTGACTTTTCCATACTGCAGTATACCTTATAAACGGTTATGGCCCCATACCTAGATTATGCATGATCTTATTCTGCATCCCTAACCCAATACCTAAGCTAACGTAATATCTATTAATAAGGATCAAATTTGAAGTTTATTGAAGCAAAAGTCATAGATAATTGTTTGTTAATAGTGAGAAGTGAACCTTTTTATTGCTATTTAATCATTTGGTGAAATTGTACAAATACAGTATATTTATATATATACTGTATAAAATAATTGCAACATCAGATTTTTTTCTATATAGTATCTTTGGCTATTGCTCAAAATATAGTTTGCCAACATAAGACTGGTTTTGTGCGC
This sequence comes from Danio albolineatus, assembly GCA_903798035.1. Lineage (NCBI taxonomy): Eukaryota > Metazoa > Chordata > Actinopteri > Cypriniformes > Danionidae > Danio > Danio albolineatus. Next base: position 6,759 of record CAIGQQ010031469.1, read on the forward strand.
TTTAATCCAAGTTATTGAGTTGAGTCAATTTTTTTATTATAAAGCGAGATTACAAATAATTTTCAAAACAATAATTTATTCTAGACTACAATAATACAATTAACATGATTTTATTAGTACTGTATGTGTAATGGGCATTAGAGTGTATCACATTCATTGAAATAACATCATTGATCATAACATGTTACAAGGGTCAACATTAAGGGCTCTATCATACACCTGGCGCAATAAGGCGCAAGACGTGTTTGCTGCATGTGTTGCTATTTTCAGACCAGCGCAACCCTAATTTTCAGACTAAATTAATTCTCCAACACGTTGTTTAAATAGTACATTTATTTGCGCAACTTTGTGGACTCATGGGTGTTCCGGTCTAGAAAAGAGGTGTGTTAAGGCGCATTGTTGGAGGGTTGCTAATTTGAGGAACTAAATTAAGACTGTGCAATCGACCAGCTGAAGGCAGGTCTAAAGTCCAGCGCAGAGCTGGATGTGCCCCTCACTTGCACATTGCTTAATAAACCTACACACAGGGTGTACAGCGATACGCAAATACCTTTACAAATGAAAAAGAATTAGATGATCAAAATGTCACAAAAAATTATTATTTTCTACATAAATATAAAAAAACACTAACTTTATGCCTTCCTCACCTCAGGGGGCTTTTTCAGTTCATTCACGACAACTTGCTTTTGTATAATGTTGTTATTATTATTAATATTATTATTGATTATATGCATAATTATATTTGTTTTATTAAAAACAAGCTTAGATTTGTCCACCTGTCAGGTTGTGGACCATATGGGGCATAGCATGTGTGTTTGGATATAACTCAGTTTTTTTTTTGACCACACTTCGTTATTATTAGAAATAGTTTTGAAACAAATCTTTGCACTTAAACTAAATTAAACATGTAGGATAGTGGATGTCTTTAGTGGAGTGCTTACGACACTGTTTCCTTATCCACAAAAGTAGGGGTGCTCAACCCTGCTCCTGGAGATCGACCTTCCTGCTGAGTTCAGCTCCTACACTGATCAAACACACCTGAACCAATGAATTAGGACCTGAACAGCACTAGATAATTACAGGCAGGTGTGTTTGATATGGGTTGCGACTGAAATCTGCAGGACAGTCGATCTCCAGGAGCAGGGTTGGTCACCCCATCACAAAAGTGAGAAAGTGAAAGTAAAGAAGTCGAGGGAGGAGGCTCTTCTTTATCCCTGTGCTGCAGATGCTCTGTTTAACTGTGTTATCGCTAGTGAAGCATTCAGTTTTTCCACTTACAAAGGTCGCCATGTAAATAGCAAATGCGGCATGGTGGGATGCAACGGACTCTTAATGGGAATGGGAGATGAAGCTCTGATTGGTTTATTCTTAAAACGCACCATTACTCATTAAGAGAATAATCTCAACCTTGTTAGACCATGCACCAGAGTCTAGAGCATAGACAAACAACAACAGTGAAACACAGATAACAACAGAGACAGAGAGAATCTGCCGTTAATTAGTTTTATAAAATGAAAAGACAAAATATATATTTAGCTTTTTTTTAGATTTTTTTACACTTTCTTATGTAAAATCCAAATTTGTTCTTTTAATCTTAAAAACAACGAAATAAATTCTTTCAGTTATTTACTAAAAATTCAATTCTTTAATTTGCTTTTATTTTAATAATGCACTGTATATGTTATGATAAAATGTCAAACAAAATTGAAATTTAGGCTTTTCTGCACAGTTGCTCAACATTGCTACACGTTTCCACAACTATCACTAACACTCATATTTGCCCCCCACCACCTCTCAGACCAGAATTGCACCCTTGGACATGGTAGTGCAGTAGGTAGTGCTGTCGCCTCACCGCAAGAAGGTCGCTGGTTCGAGCCTCGGCTGGGTCAGTTGCCATTTCTGTGTGGAGTTTGCATATTCTCCCCGTGTCCGCGTGGGTTTCCTCAAAACAAAATGCTGGATAAGTTGGCGGTTCATTCTGCTGTGGCAACCCTGGATTAATAAAGGGACTAAGCCAAAAAGAAAATGAATGAATGAATATGAAAATATAAATTAATAATAGCAAATATAATAGGCAATAGTCTGTGTGTGCTATGTCTAATAACTATAATTCGAGTATGAATAATACTAATACACCACTGCGTCCATCATTGGCTAAAAGGAACATATAAAAGGTGTGGTGGAAATTCATTTATATACATTATAAAGGTCTGTTCTTTTATTCCTCCATGGATGCACTGTTTACATTAGACCAAGTGTGACCACTTTAACATCTGCTTATCACCAGACAAGATCTGGATACATACATGGTGATTTAACAAGCTATATCTTCAGGTGGTAGTTAAGACTGATATATTGACAGTCAAAGGTTAAATTTGTGCGTTGATGTAACTGTGATTCATTCTGCATGTCATTCATGACCTTGTGAGCTTAGCAAACTGAGGTAGCCGGGCTTGCCGAGAGCCACGTTCAGGAGCATCGGTGGTTCAGTGATGGGATACTCTCTTTACGTCCAGCAGCTTTGAGCTGGCTGTCAATTGGGTTTGTCAAGCAGACCTTTTGAGACAAGGTCCAGCATTTTTTACAAGTGTTTACGAATCAAACTGTTTAGCGGTCTGTTTTTTTTCTTTTTTACAAAACTCAAATCCTTAAAAATGCTGCTCGCTCAAGAGGGCTATGGACAATGACTTTATATAGCATGGTTTGGTAATGCGTAACGAATTGGACTTCAATATTTCAAGTCGAGACATTCACACATGCAGCGCTACCGCTGTATGTTTTTTTTTTCCTCATATAAATCAGGGCTTCTCAAAGTCCGGACTCAGGTCCTGTCGTAGTTTCCGGCTATTCTCTTAATAAATGAAACTCAGACTGGAGGTTATGAATATCAGAAGAATATACTTTATTGGAATAATTTCCAAAAAAGCAGAGACAGCCTGGAGCAGACCCATCTCTGGTCTCTCCCCAGGACAAATCCAATGTCCCTCACATTTGCGAGACCCTTTATCCTTGCATCCTCCCACCTATGTGTTTTCACAGCTGGCTCCTGGTTCAAAAGACCTCTTCCAGATCCTACTAATTTAAGACCTCTATTTAAAGCCCCTCTTCTTGTTGGGCCTTACAGTGTACAGATCTAATGTACTCATAACTGTTTTTCCCCATACAGTTCAAATTTGGCAATCATTAGTAGTGTTTGTGTATTCAAACATCTAAACTGGATTCTCTTTTCACCCATACAGTACGTGTCTTTTCAAACATACATGACAGTTCCAATATATGTTGTATACATTTCATGCTATTCTTGCTGTTTACACAGTTGGTTCCGCATTGTATCCACAGTCCTCTCTTGTGCCCTTATATGACCTCGTTGCCTTAACTTATCACCTGTTTTCAAAGACATGTATTGGCAGATTCAGATGCCCCTTCACTCACACAATTAGAAGTCTTATACAGCTTTTTAGTAAATAAAAATCTTCTTCATATCCCTCCTCTGTGGCTTATTAAAGCCACACATTAGTTGTCTTTACCCATAGTGCAACTTCACGATTCAGCCCTAAGCTATACTACCTAATGACAAAGATATGTCACAGTATTATTACCAATGACCAGATCATGTAATCGCACTTTGGAATAGAGCTGGGCCAAACATCTGCGTCCGTTCTTGACAAGAACACAGTAAAAGACTCAGTTCTATTATGCTCTTATATCAAAGGAGGAAGTGTTTTAAGCATGATTGTGCATCACGTCATACATTTGCTTGTGGGGATCATAGTTTTTCTCAAGAATCAAATAACCATACTTAATCATAATACATGTTCACTACACACTGTTCTACCAAGAACACACATAATAAGTTGAACAAGTTGATCTTCAGCCCAGATACTTTGCGCATCGTAGAGAGCCGCCATTTTGGGGTAGAGGTTGACTAGCACTTACACCCAAGACATGGATCCTCTTCATCATCCTCTTTTTCATTTGATCTTACAGAATATTTAGCACTACCTGATTTCTTAATCACAGTCTGATTTTTACTTGCGAGTATTCTTTATTTCGTTCTGGCCTTGATAGAGACTTTAAATTGAGAGTCTGCAACCTGAAGTTGTAGTGATCATCACTGCTTGAACTTGTGGCACCTTCTGTGTATGTTACTCAGGCATATTATCAGAATCCCTCTTATGACTGATCTGATAAACTCCTTCTGCCACACTTTGCCCTTCATTGGTTAGAGCTTCGGGATTCTGTTTCCGGTCAGCTTTCTCTTGTTGAAGTTGTTTCCTTTGGCACCCTATTGCAGTAGTTTCGATGATGCCCAGTCGATGGCATCCACTTTGGCAACCTTGGCATCTGGTCTTTTTCTCCTGAGCTCTTACTCCCGACACCCTCAGATACACTCGATCACCGGAATAACTGGACCTTTGACTCTCCTTCCCCTGCTTTTGCTCCTTTCTGGTTTCCTGTACAGATATCGCTTTGCACATGGCAGTTAGTTTCTTCATAACAGACCAAAATTCTTCTTTGCACAGAATTAGGCATCTTCGCCAAACATTCCACACGGTTATATGCAAGGTTATATGCAAAGTTATGTAAGGGTTTTATGCTAGGGTCGACCCAATACTACTTCATGCGGTGTTAGTTGCCTGTTTCTGTCAGTTTCCATGCGATCACTCATCAATTCATTTGTTAACACATCAGTCCTGTTGAGTTTATTATTTTAACATATCTTTTTTAACTAGACTTTGATGGATCATCTTCAGCTCTTTTAACCATTCCTTACAATTGTGTATCAATCAATGCACCATTTTCTCAATCTCCAATACTTCTTGTTACTATTTATTAACTCATTTATTTATCTATTTATTCATTTATTTAATCACTTAATCACTTATCTTATTTCACTTTAATTAGCCTTAATTACTCTATTCCTTTTTAAATGAACACATCACTTGAACTTACTTCAGAGGTTATTCCAAATCTGGGACCTTCTCTTTATTTAAATGTAGTACTGTGACTGTTTCTTCTTCCCTGCTCTGCTGCTAGAATCACCTTCACTTATCTACCAAACCTGTTATTTCCAAACGCTTGTATCTGCTACTCTAAACTGGTTTTACCATATCACAACATTCACCATCAAGTGTATAAATTGCCCCTTAGGTCTATTACTGTTCCTTGACTCGCACTATATTTTGCACAGATGTCAAACAGATGTGTAAAACAGTTCACTGATCAATGCATTCAAATAAGGAGATCACTATCCGTGCTACTTATTTTTCCTACCACTTCACCCTTGACTTGAAAACAATGTACATCTCCAATGCCAATATTTAAAAATGCTGTTGACTTAACCTGTACTTCATATGTATTACAAAAATCTTCTTTTTTTTCTGATGCTACATATAGTGTTCATAGAGACAAGATTGTTGTTTAATTTGCACTCTCATCTAATTAAGGTTGTGACTCTTTAAGCCCTAGTGTTAAAACTGCTATTTCATTTTTTCTTTACTGAAAAACAAATTTCTTATCTATCATTTTAAATTACATTATTGTATCTGGATTTCATGTTAATTTGTTTAGTCTTTCCTATTTTGTAATTTCTCAACTCTTTTTATTATATAATACTCTGTCTAGTTATCTCAAACTAGTCATCCCTAAAAAGTCAAACAACAATATCCATTACAAAATCTTTTAAACCCTTTTAAACCTTTTTTGGTGTATGTATCCTGTTTAACAGCCTATACTGTAATTGTAACCAAATGTATACCCTCCTCTGGTAATTCTCTAATTTCAGTACAGTGTGTGTTAGGAACCTCTGCTGAAAAATCCTCCTTAACTGATTGCTCTTCAGTCATAAACTACACAAAATCTACGTTTGCCTGCTTTGAGAATGCCATAATCAAAATTTTCTATTCAAATGTTTTTAAATCATTTTTAGTTGTCACATACTTGATCAGAACTGATTTGACATTGAATTTAAATAAAATTTAAAAGACATAGCTAGGTGTTTCTTTTAATTGCTCCTATTTTCTCAAATGTTCCAATAATACCCATTTCAGCCTCTAGCAAACCTGCATCTGGTTTACTTTTAATCCTCAGTAGCTGTCGTTAATTTTGTTTTCCTCTACGTCCTAAACAGATAATCATTATTAAAATTTGACACTTACCTAAATAATTAAATTTTTGAGCTATTTCTCAAGTTGCATTTTATATTAATTTACGTCATCCACTTTCAGCTCCTAATTCATTCCTGCTCTCACATCAGACTGGTTATGCATACATTTTTGTTGTAACTTTTTTACAAATTGATTGAAAATCAAATCTATCTGTTCTGATGTTTCCTTACTAAACCATAATACTTTTTGCTTTTAATTATTTCTTCACATATCATAAAATCTGTTTTCTGCTTTTTTTTTTCTTAAACACTTTTCTCTTTCAATTATTATTTTAGTATGCCTAGAACTTACTTGTTTTTACCTATTGTTTGAGTTCATAATTTTTTTTGGATTTCATTCTCTTCTTTAAGTATTTAAATCACTTTTTCTTTCAATTATTTTTGTCTCTCAAATCTTGATTTAGATTGTTTAAATAAAATAATGCTAAGATGTTTGCTTAATTTTTGCTTGAATAATTCCATCAAAAATTCTAATCCAAATTATTTCTTGAGTTATCAAAATATGTCTCTCTCTCTCTCTCTCTTTAGTCACCACTATGCATTGTACTTTATCCTTCTATGTTCAAGCACCTTTATGATTAGACCTATTAAAATTAACCAAAATTATTTAACCATTATCATTTCAAAATAACACAATAACACACAGTTTCATTGTAAATTTTCATATAAGACTTTTCTCACAATTTACACGATTCTCGTCTTTTTTATGAAATTGACAGGAGTCTGATTTGATACAAGAATGGGTAACTACACTTTTGTTCTTAATTTGCCCACTGAGTGGTCACATTGTGCTTAATTTGGACTATAGGTTGACTACTTTGAGGTGGACTGCCAGACTCTCCCTCCTCGCACCCTGAGAAGACAGCTGGTTCATAGATTGGTGCTACAGTCTTTTCTGTGGTGCCCAGACCCTTCTCTCTTAGTGCATTGAGCTGAAGTAAAGTTCTGGTGGAGCTCTTTTTCATTTTGATCAGTTCATCATTCTCTTGTTTGCCTCTTTTTAGTGTCCCTGGACATAAGTAGCCTTTTCAGTCCTCAGTAATCCTGGCATGCAGTGCCTGATTCACTGCTATAGTTGTCACAAGTGTCCACAGCCAACAGTTTGTCCATTGTGTTTTCCAAACACCTTTTCCATTTGCCAGTGCACTCAAGAGATGTCTGGTAGGTATGAGACTACAGTCCCCCAAAGTCCATCGCTATGTCCTCTTAATTTATGAGATTTATCTCATGACCCAATAAAAGTCTTTTTCCTCTTTCCCATTTTTTCCTCCATCAAATGAAGACTCCTTCCATCTATTTTTTCCTCTTTGCTGTTTAGCAGCTTATTTTTCTCTAATTTTAAATCATCTGTATTTTTTCATACATTTTCTGTTTCTTTAATTTACTTCTAATTTAATTTCTTTAGCTTCAGCTAATACTTATTTTTCTCTTTTTCTATGCTAGTGTTTCTTTACTAGCAGGTCATTTTTACTTCGTATTTTAATTTCTCTAACATTTTCCATGCTCAGTTTCTATTTCCTCACTACTTGCATGAGATGTTCCTTCTGTTTGGCATTTGTCATTATTTTTAATCTTTATTTTCTATGCCACGCTTTTGAGTGTTTAATTTCTCATTTATATAGCTGTTTTCCATACCTTTTTTAATTCAACAATATTACATGGTGGCCTAATATCAGGTACAACTGTTCAAAATCATTACCACTATAGCTTCAGAATTCATTTTATTAATTGAACTCACATATTTTTTACTAAACACATTTTTCGTTTTTGAAATGCACTGCTTATTTATAAATTTAGCTTCTTACTGCATAAACTCTTATTCTCACTCTATCATGTTCTTTAACACTTACTCAGTGTCTATTATTTTCATCTGAATCACTGTGCTTTACTACAAATAAACGATGGCTCAGATACCATTATGTAGCTGACTTTAAAACAGATGACAACAGCCAGCCTAAATACAGTCTTATCCTCTAAAGCCAAATCTGATTTTCTTCAAAATGTTACTGCTTTTTGGTTTTTACCTTATCCGTTTAATATACCTATATTTTAAACATATTTAATATATTTTCTAAAAATCTCTTTTTTACCTTTTAAATAGTGTTTGGACTTCTTTTTCTATTTTTCCCCTTTCCTTAATTTGAGTTTTAGCTCAGGTTTTCTTTTACACCTTTAAAGCTTATTTTACTTTCACGTTTTATCATTACATCTTCAGTTTCCTTTTCTCACCTTTTTCTTTACTCAAAGAACTAACTTAGCTGTTATCTATTCATACTTACTTAGTAAATCTATTTCTTTAGTGATATATTATTTTACTCCATACTTCATTTATCTCCGTGTATTTATTACTATGGCTTCATTTATATTTCTTAGTATCGCTTCAAATTTCCTTCTATATAACTATATTTATAATCTCTTACTCTATTATTTGGTATTTTCTTTTTGGTATCTTACTATAGTACGTTATAATATATCTTTTCATTTAATAACGTATATTCTATCCATAGTATTATGTTAAAGTCTATCTCGTTTTATCTAATAGTTTGATATCCTCTCTTTTACTATTGTCTGGTCTGTCAGCTATGTGCTGTAAATAGACAGAATCTATTCATTTTTCACACATTGACACCATAAATCTCTCTCTTACCCCCTCCTGGGGCAGACTGTCTTCCACCTGTTGCTATGTCAGGAATTCCAGTCAACTCTGCCTGTTGTTCTTTTCTTAACATATACAAAACTTAAAACACAAAGATCCTTTCAGAAGAATGTTTAACTAGTATATTCTTCTGTCTGTTTCAATCTGTGTTTCTCAAATGCAATATGTTCCATTAGTTTTAATTTAGGAGACTCCTCCTTTTATCATAATCTCTTCCTTAAACTGCATCAACCTTATTGCTTCTTAAATCACACCACATATGCAGTCCTCCTTTTATATTATATTCTACTATAATTATTCTTTTAACCTACTCTTTCTTGAAAACAAACTTATAAACACATTCACACTTCTACTCTTATTCTTTTTCTCTTCTCATTCACTCCTCTCCTCCTCTCAATGTAACATGAGCTGCATCCCTCTCCTCATTCCATTCAAGGAAAGGAAGGGAGCCTTCTCTGCACACCATTATGGATGATTTTGCCTCTGCCTAAGGCAGGCAAATACACAAACACTAACAATTAAATAAGTACACTACACTACACTCCTCTTGAGTGACCTGTCCGAGCAGCCTCTAACCTTAGAGCGGTAACCACAGGATTTATGCCTACCATGCAGCCCTCTGCTTCCCTAAACAGAGCGGTATCCTAGGACTTTTGCGCACATCTATCTACTTAATCTGCTTAAATCTCTTAACTGTCACCACACATTAAGAACTCTCTCTTAAAACTTATAAATACTCTATGCATATCCTACATCATTAAAAAATTTCCCAAATATGGGTAACAGTTACTAGTTAACGTTGAAAATTATCCATCAAGGCCCACTTAATCTTAAACACAGATCATTTGCATGCAAATTACTCTTTTTCTTCTGGCATTCAAAACCCCTTTTTCTTTTATTATTTGTACTTTTAGTTCTTTAAAGCTGGAGAAACAGATCAAGTGTCTTTACCGTTACAAGCAGGTCCTGGCAGAAAAAAAAAACTAATTAATAAGCATAAAATCACTTACCGGTTTTTAGTGTGGCCACATATTTGTGTTTTTCCTCCAGCCCCAGCAAATTCGGTGTCACTTGTTTGCTCCTTTCCAGCCCCACGTTGGGCGCCATTTGTCGTAGTTTCCGGCTATTCTCTTAATAAATGAAACTCAGACTGGAGGTTATGAATATCAGAAAAATATACTTTATTGGAACAATTTCCAAAAAAGCAGAGACAGCCTGGAGCAGACCCATCCCTGGTCTCTCCCCAGGACAAAATCCAATGTCCTTCAAATTTGCTATGACTTTTATTCTTGCATCCTCCCACCTTTGTGTTTTCACAGCTGGTTCCTGGTTCATCAGGCCTCTCTCAGCTCCTACTTATTTAGGACCTCTATTTAAAGCACCCTCTTCTTGTTGGGCCTTATAATGTTCAGATCTAACGTACTCATAACTGTCATACAGTTCAAATTTGGCAATCATTAGTAGTTTGTGTATTCAAACATCTAAACTGGATCCTCTTTTCACCCATACAGTATGTGTCTTTTCAAACATACATGACAGTTCCAACATATGTTGTATACATTTCATGCTATTCTGGCTCTATTTCTGGCTCACAGTTGTTTCAGCATTGTATTCCCCAGTCCTCTCTCATGCCCTTTTATGACCTCTTTGCCTTAACCTATCACCTGTTTTCAAAGACATTTATATGGCCCTTAACTCACACAATTAGAAGTCTTATACAGCTTTTTGGAAAATAAAAATCTTCATCTACTGAAGGTTAAATTCAACAAATAGTTAATTGAATACTCTTGCAAATACATGTCTGAAAAATGTACCTAACCCTAACTTTATATTTGATTAAAGTCCATTTTAAATTATATTGTGTTGCTACTTATAGGCATCTAAATGTTTACTGAAAGTCTATTCATTAACTGGTTAACAGCTACATGCAGACAATAACAACAAAGTATTGGTGCTAAATGAACTGAAAGCTTGTTGAGTATTTGTTGTATATCTACTAATATGTTGAACATCTAGAACCTAAAGTGGTAACACTTAACTTACCAACAGTTTAATAAATGTTTACATGTTGGAGACATTGTAATGATTGCCTAAGAACATTTAAAAGACAATCTACAGATACTACCCAGAGAGTAAACAGATAAGAACTTGAAAAGTAACTTATGGTCAGCAGAATATCTAAAGAGGGACCATCAAAATAAAGTGTTACCAAACACTCTGTTCCACTTTAACATCCTGCCTAGGTAAGATCTGTCCTGTCTCCACCAGACTAATGCACCCTACTCCCTCTAACCCCTGGCTGCCGGATGGTCTGAGAGAATGGTTAGTGTTAGGGTTGGGGCATGTTCTGAGATAACATCGAACAGCACCCAGGGCAACAGAGAGAGCATGGCACAAATCAAAAGCCTCCACTGACCTTAGCAGGTACCAAATCCAGCTGGCATCATTAGCCTCCCAACTCCATTCAGACATTTAATACCCTGATCTGATCTGTCCTCCTCCACCAACTCCTTTTCAGCTAATGATTTGGCCTCCTTTTTCACACAAAAAACACTCAAATTAGCAGTCTATTTCCCACCAAATCCAACCTAAATCTCCATCAAACAACACCCTCTGAAAAAAATATTCACTCTCTTCACTCCACACTGGCACATTTCCAACCACTTAAGCAGGTGTAACGAAGGCCAGCTAGTAAAGTGTTGTGCAGGTAAACCTCACTCCTCTGACCTCTAAAGGTGCTCTGGTGACAGACGCTAGGGGCCATGGTCTTTAGCCTCCTTGTTAGAGCAACTGCCATGCAGAAGGTCGCCGGTTTTGATCCCAGCTCGTAGTGGGTTGTGTGGTGTAGGGCCAGCGGGGTTACACAGGCCTGGGGAACCTCACTGTTCAAAAACCATCACTCAACACCTCACTGGATGAAACATACAGACCAGTCTCTCTCCTTCTATTTATTGCCAAAACACTACAAAGGGCTGTTTTCAACTAAATTTCGAAATTTTTAACTCACAGCAAACTACCTGAAGGATATCGGCTTGGAAAAAACATCATCAACTGCTTACTCATCTGCTTACATCACCTTCCCTGCAACTCCACACATTCAACACAATTTCTCAATCCAGCTGGGATCATCCACCATCACCCCAAGTAGTTCGGTAAGAAATCTTAGGGAAATCTGGATGATCAGTTGTCCTTCAAAGAGGACATTGCTAAAACAGCTCCATGATGCAGATCTGCACTTTTCAACATCAGAAAAAACAGACTCTTCTTAACGGATCATGCTGCACAACTTTTAGTCATAAATCATTTCAAGGCTGAACTCCTACAGTCCTCTTCTAGCTGGACTCCCATCCTGCACCCTTAATCCTCTACAGATGCTCCAGAACGCTGCAGCTCATCTGGTCTTCAATGAGAGCCCATGTAACTCCTCTCTTTATCTCTCTGCATTGGTTACCGCTCGAGGCTCTTATCAAGTTCAAATCACTGGCACTGCACCCTCTTACATCCACCTACTGCTGAAGGTCTACATCCCCTCCAGGAGCCTCCAATCTGGGAGTGAGCGCAGGCTATAAATCACTTTCCAAAACCTTTTCATTGACTGTTCCATGCTGGAGGAATGTCTTCCCACTCCCAACTAAATGTAAATGTAAGATTCTCAGTCTCGAAAATAATGAAAATAATAAAAGCTGAGTCACCAACCAATCAGGAACGCCGTGTTTCGTCGAGGCCAGTTCGGTGAAGGAAACTAAAACAAATGTTGTCTCTTGCTGCTTTTGTGGTTTCTCAGGTGTTATTCTAAGATCTAGTAATAAGAGCTCAATTAAATTTGGGACGGTTGTCAACTCATTTTGCACAAGCACCACCACGAGAACCACTGCTCTGAGGTACCCAAAATAACAAACTATCATACTCAAAATGAATTGCCTTCCTTCTCTACTAGAAGTTACTTCTCTACTTCAGTATATCCCAGTAAATATTTCTTTACAATATTTAAAAGTTTGATAATTTAGTCTTAGTTAATTTCTCTGGAACAATAAGCGGGTTGCACAGGATTATATTGCAACAGCCAGTTAATAAAAAAAGGGTTGGGGATTCCTGAGCATTTATTTCATTATTACGCCTTCAGTCTGAGACATCTCGGACACTGGTCAATCCCACCTGAGTGAGCTCCATCTTCGTTTATGATTAAACAAGCCATCCTAATTCTCTATCCACCACTACAACGTCTATCCATCAATCTATTTATTCATTCTATTTTGTAAATGTGTTATTTTTGAGGCTGATCTCAAAAATATAATACTTTTTACTGACAGAATTTTAGGTGCAAGCTAGAACTGTCTCTGCCATTTGCAGATAACGTTGTCCTTTTGGCTTCATAGGACATGGATCTTCAGCATGCAGTGATATGGCAGGGAAAGAAACAGCACCTCTAAATCAAAAACCATGGTGCTTGACTGGAAAAAGGTGGCCATCTCCAGTTTGGAGGAGAGTCCTTACTCCAAATGGAGTTCAAGTATCATGAGGAATGGAATGTGAGATTAAAAGATTGATCAGTGCAGCGGCAGCAGTAATGCAGTTGATGTGATTGTCTGTTGTGGTGAAGGAGCTGAGACGAAAGGCAATGTTCTCAATTTACTGCTCAATCTAGGTTCCTACTCTCACCTATGGTCATGACTGAAAGGACAAGATCTCGGATACAACCGGACACATTTAACAAAGTGTTATGACCCGCTTGTTTGAGTTACAACATAAAAGAGAGATGAACCAACAAAATAGCCTGAATGCAAATTGTTTATTATAAAATGTAACTCATAGAACAATCAATCAAAGCAACCAACAAATGTCTGGGGATAATAATGAAGATAAAGAACTTAGGATATAATCACAACAACACTTTAACTACATGATATAAGTAATGAAAAACAAAACCATAAGGTTTAAGAGTCAATGAGATGGCAGATCTTGATATGAGGACTCCTGAGTAGCCACAGTGTCCTGGGGTAGCTAGCACAACAACTTTTATACACCCATTGATGAGCAATGCAGGCATCCAATCAGGATTTACCACATACTCCAATCTGGAGTCTTGGGATCATCACAGTGTATTAATATTGTAAACTTCGTTCTGCCTAAATCATAAAATATTCATCAAGTTTGTATTCTAGTCAAAAAAGTAAATGTAGTAAACTAGAAAGAATCTTGAACCTAAAAGTAAAGAAACTTTATTAATAAAAGCTGCAACACAGGATAATTGAATGGGCTTTCTAAACTTGAGGCCCTGGTATACTGCAAACTAACCTGCTGGAGCTCCACCTTCTTTGATGTGCGGTGTCTTCCCAGTATTGTTTCTCATTCAGGGAGTCAGACAGAGAACATCATCCAAAACAACACTAGCTACATGAAGCTGCGCCGAATGAGCGAAACTCTGAAGACATCGATCAGATCTGTACGGTTTCTCTCCAGTGTGAATCCTCTTTTGTGTTTTCAGATGTGTTAACTGATTAAACCTCTTGTCATAGTGTGAACACTTGTACGGTCTCTCCAGTGTGAATCGTCTGGTGCAGTTTCAATTTTGGACCTGTAATAAAAAGTCTTTTCACACTCAAGCACATATACTCTTTCACACCAGTGTGGATCCTCATATGTTGATCAAGTTGTGATGAACGGATCAAACTCTTCCCACACTGAGTGTGTGTGAATGGTTTCTCTCCAGTGTGGATCCTCATGTGTCGATTAAGGTTTGATGATTGGATGAAACTCTTCCCACACTGGGTGCATGTGAATGGTTTCTCTCCTGTGTGGATCCTCATGTGTAGATTAAGAGATAATGAATAGCTGAAACTCTTCCCACATTGAGTGCATGTGAATGGTTTCTCTCCAGTGTGGATCCTCAGGTGTTGTTTAAGATTGCTTTGTCTTCCAAAACTCTTCCCACACTGAGTGCATGTGAATGGTTTCTCTCCAGTGTGGATCATCATGTGTAGATTAAGGTGTGATAATCGTTTGAAACTCTTCCCACACTGAGTGCATGTGAATGGTTTCTCTCCAGTGTGGATCCTCGTGTGAATTTTAAGATCGCTTTTTCTTCCAAAACTCTTTCCACACTGAGTGCAGGTGAAACGATTCTTGTCTCTCCTTTTCAAAATACCATCAGTCTGTAAATAAGTTTTTTCCTCAATTTTGACATGCTGTTCCTCCTCTTTACTCCCCTCATTCTCTTCAATTAGGTCTGAAATAGATAAATAAAACATTAGTTTTCATTAAGTCTTAAAAACTCTCATCAAAAGCTGAAAAGTGAAAGGACACCGTGTTGGAACTCACTGCAAAGGATGTTGCAGAACTTTAAAACCAGTCCGAATCAGGCTTATAGTTTTCCTCATATGCTATGTCTATTCCAACCAACCAGGTAAATCAATGTGTTGTTTTAACCCTTATAGCAGATGAAACTTCTGTATGTGTCTGATGTCTGGTACTAAACGAAAGCTAGTGACATTTGCAATACAGTAGGGCTGTGCAATAATACGATATTTGATTGTGGACGATCAAAATTGCTGCACGATCCACTTTTTCAGAAAAATCGTTGTATCGCCATACAGTATATAGTGCAGTGCTTCCATGACATTCATTCTTCCATGACGGGGCGCCACACCAAATTTCATCCCGCCACGGCTACATTACTGCTTCTCATTCAAAACATTCAGTCCTCGGTCGTTGTTGTTTTTTTAATAGCAGGTTATAATCGCACCAAAACGTATTAAAAGGTAAGTGAATTATAACAGCGGGAACTTATCTGTAACCATAGTAGTGCTGTGCGTCATTTGTGTAACTCTTTAAGGTTACATGCTGACGGGCAGACTGGCTGACAGGGCTGCACGATGCGTGAGGCCAGCATACAGGCGTAGCTTTCAGTTAAGATGAACAGTTTCCATAAATATTCTTTATAAATAAAGGTCTATGGTTCTGCATACAATGACTTTCTCTTGCTGGAGTTTATAGCCGCTTCACTTTACTTCAGGACGCAATAATGCCGCTCTGTAGGTCTATTGGAGACATTCATAAATATTCCTAGCAAATCTTATAAATGTTGGAGACATACGCGTTACATAAACGCACTAAGTCATACTTCAGTGGCGTTTATTTGAGGTCGCACAAGAAGTTGTGTGCACAAACAGAGGAAATCCGCGCGCAAGCAAAGAGCATGCTCGTATGCACAACAGCAATATAAGAGCCCATATGCTGTTTTTTGCTCCTGAAGACACCCACGTTGGCTTTTTCAACCTTAAAATGTTAATATGTTGTAATTTGATACTACATAACATCACTGCATTGTACAATGTGGCTTTTTTTACAAACACATTCAAATGTTGTATTTCAAAGCACAACAAAATCAGTGTATTGCTCAAGTAGGCTTCTTCTACAAACACATTCATATGTTGTTTTGAACTGCATAACAATTAGGGATGCAAGGGTTATAGATTTTGGTTGTATGATTATAGTCTGAAGTATAGTCATGATTATATAGTTTTGTTAACTTTGTAAAAAAAAAGCCATTTACATTTTTGAAGGTGTTGCTGAGGATCTGTGTCTAATAAGCTGTCTAATTTGAACTAAGATAGGTTAGATTTGTTAAATGTTCATTTTGATGGTAATTGCAAGTCTTGTTGAATGTTCTCTCTTTGCAGAATAGCACTTGCATTAAATCTTCACTTTATTAAAATATTCTTAAACATACATGGTAAGAGTATATTTTTATATGGGGACATTAGTTTGGTTGTATTGTACCTTTGTAATTTGCAAAATAGTCTTTAAAAATCAACTTGAAAAAGAATCGGGATAAAAATCGTGAATCGTGATTTCCTGAGAAAAAATCGTGATATAGTAGTACAAACAGTATTAGTTTTTGAACATTTGATGTAAGAGTTACAAATTCACAAGAGATTTTACCACGTGAAATCAACATGCAGACTGTTAATAACTGACCCTTACTATGAGCAAAGTCCATCACATCGGTAACCCAGGACGACAGCCACTCACGAGCGAGTGAATCCCAAAGACGTCACCAAAGTGAGTCACTACCCAATCAGGAGCGCCGTGCTTCCCCGAGGCCAGCCCCACAAGGGAAACTCAAGACTTCAGCAAATTCACAAGTAACACAAACTAACCCTGTCTCTATCTGATCTGGTGCTGAGTTATCTTAAGCAGTTAAAGATAAGCCGAATCTCTGCTTTTATGGTTTCTCAGGTGTGATTCTAATATCTAGTAAGAAGTACTAGAATTAATTTGGGACTGTCAACTCATTTTGCATCCTCTGAACTGCCTCTGTGTGTATGTGTGTGTGCGTTTGTTTGTTATTTGCTTATTACTTAGTTAGTTTCATGTTTTGTAGTGTAACTCAATAAATCTTTGTTCTCATCTTTTAAGAACTGTGTTCTTGTTTATGTGCTTATCAGTCATTGCCTCGAGCTGTAGATTTTGTTACCTTGCTAAAAGTTAACCAATACTGTGTTATGTTATTATCGTTGGCCACGGAAATAATATAAACAAATTGGTAAAATACGATGTCTTCTATTTGCTGGGCAAATGGTAGATAAAGTGTGAATCTTTAAATCTGATTCAATCTGACTCTATTGAGTCGAATCAATGACTTGAATCTTCAAGATCCGATTCATTGAAATGAGCTAATAAATCCCTGATCTATCTTTTACTGTAGCTTGATCCCCTACAACATTGAAAATGATTAGCGTTTCATGTCTAAGCAGCATAACACTTTTTAGGATTTAAAAATTAATTCTTTAAAAAAATTCTCAAGCCAAAAAGATTCCAATGGCGGCGCCTGCTGGTACATGAATAATACTGACGAACTTTACACTCAAATGTTTGCATATCATCAGCATGCTGTAATCCATTTCTGAAGCAGCAAAAGTCATTTTTAGACTAGTTTGTTGGCCAGTTGTAGTCAGTGCAATGCTAAACGTTATTGTTCCACTATAATTTGTTTGTTTTGTCTCACGTCGTCCCACAGCAACATCATATAGTTTAGAATACTGTACAATTCATTCATTAATTTTCTTTTCAGCTTTATTAATCCTGGGTCGCCACAGCAGAATGAACCGCCAACTTATCCAGCATTTGTTTTACGCAGCGGGTGCCCTTCCAGCCGCAACCCATCACTGGGAAACATCCACACATTCTCATTTACACACATACACTACGGGCAATTTAGCTTACCCAATTCACCTGTACCGCATGTTTTTGGACTTGTGGGGGAAACCAGAGCACCCGGAGGAAAATCACGCGAACACAGGGAGAACATGCAAACTCCACACAGAAATGCCAACTGACCCAGCCAAGGCTCGAACCAGCGACCTTCTTGCTGTGAGGCGACAGCACTACCTACTGTGCCACCGTGTCGCCCAATACTGTAAAATGTTTTTTAATAATTAATTATTTTAGTGTCCATTTCATTCAGCATGTTTAATATTGGAGCAATCCAATATTATTTTTTACAAACTTTAAACCAGGGTTTCTGCAGGTTTCACCACGTTAAATTTAAGACTTTTTAAAACCATTTTGAATGAGATTTCAGACTCAAAGGAATTTTTCAAATGGCCCAGATGGAAAAGATTTTTTTTTTTTTGCCCTATCAAAAAATATTATAATTTAAGATGTAAGAACTCACTGCAGAAGATGTGCAGAACTGTCAGGCCGTTCGAATCAGGCCTGGATGCCACATTGCCTGTCATTTAGACCTAGCCCTAAGGCTCACACCATCACCATAACAAGAGGACCCTGTTCTGTGTTGTGCTTTTGCGCAGATGTTCGAAAGACCCTTCGGCTAACTTCGTTAATTATTAAGTCTAAACAAAGGCGGTTCACAGGAATTTTCAGCGGGCTTTGCATCATGAGACTTTTAATGACTCACTGGTCATGTGCTCGCCTCGAGGGCATCCTGCTAGAGACCAACAATCTCTGGACATTAATGCATACATGAAATTGAAAACAATATCAAAACGAAGGCAGATACATCTTTTGAATAATATGCTATAGGTTTTCCTCATATGTTGTGTGAATTCCAGCCAACCAGGTTGATCAATGTGTTGTTTTAACCCTTATAACAGATAAAAGTTCTGTGTGTGTCTGAAATGTATAGTGTTTGGTACTAAATTAAAGCTAGTGACATTTGCAATACAGTGATGTAAATGAAAAACTAGTATTTATTTTGTAACCTTTGATATAAGAGTTACAAACTTACAAGGGATTTTTACCACGTAAAACCAACATGCATTCTCTGTTAATAATTGACTTTTACTACATGATACGGGGCGTGTACCCGCCCTTCATGGTCACTGCTCATTGGAAGATGGAGCCACAGGGATGGACCAGACCAGGTTGCTTAAAAACGCCCTGCAACCGTAAAATCTTTGCTTTAGTATCAGCTACGCTAGCTGTGCACTTTGCCCCCCTCTCGCCCGCACGGACACCGTGCCGCCACGCGATTGGGTCACCAAGAACTTTCCGTGCAAGTTTCGACACAGCCGAAACCGCACAAACTTCAAGATGCGACTCATTGAAATGAGCTAATAAATCCCTTATCGGTCTATTTAATTTAGCTTGGACCCCTACAAATACATTTAATAATACAAAAATAAATGAAAAATAAAATAAATATTTTAGACATTTCTAAGCAACAGATTTTAAATATTGCGTAAAAACAAGCAAGCTCTACTTGTATCCATATACTTTTTTTCCAAACATAAACTTTATTATTTTTTAAAATGAACAAATGTTTTAAAAGTTTTAAAAACTGAATTGTGAAAAAAAAGGGAATTGTGATCAACTGCATGCAAATGGAAAGTACTAAGCCAACACTCTCACCGTTATAGCAGATATCTTCTATGAGAATACTGTAGGTCAAATATCGTCAGTTCAGTTAAACCTTTTTAATTTATCGTTTTTATTTATTTTATATAGCGCCAGTGCTCAAGGACACTTTACAAACAGTAGGAGAACAAGAAAAGCAATAATCTTAAGAATGACAAGAGACATGAGAACAAGTAATGAAAGAAACTCATTCCTGTCTTTTAATGAGTGCTGATGTGCGTTTAGGAGAACTAGGCAGCACACTCAGGGCTGCAAGATGGATTTAATTTAGTATTCTTATTATTAAAATATATCTGAATGAGGATCAAATGACTGAGTTGGTCTTTGAGGAAGAAAACTAACCTGTTTGTTCCTGCAGATCTTCCTGTTGGACTGTGAATGTTTCTTCAATCTTCACGTCTTCACTCTCCTCTTTAATAAACGCCATCTTTATAACAGTGTGGAGATCAGTCGCTTCAGCAGGAGTTTTTCTCTGCGTTTGGACACTTTATCCTGTTTAAAATGAACAAAACAATAAAAATGTTCAGTTTAAAATAAATAAAACAATGAACAGAAACAGAATAACTTCTCTTCAACACAGGGACGTGTGGTCAGGGGAGGCAGGGCTTCACCTTTCATCATCCTCTCCTGCCATCTTAAGATGTATACTAATGATAAAAATCAATATTTTGTCACTGATCTGCACTATAGATGTAATTTCTCTATGATTCAACTGACTTCAATCATTTTTATGAGCAAAATTCCTGTGTTTTGCATATTTCCTGTTCTATTAGAGCTGGGCCTCACGTCAGATTGTGCAATCCCTTGCAAACTGGCTTGAGCCCGTCCCCTATGCTCACTCAGTGTCTGCTGCCAATGTAATGCTTTATTAAAATGTTTTTATACATTCTAGACACTTTTATTATGTCCTCACTTTCCATATAATATGTAATATATTCCATGTATGTCAATCACTTATTTAGTGTTAAAATCTGACATAAAGCCGCATCTGAAAAAACATGAGGTGAGGCAGGCAGTAGCTCGCCACAATGAAGAGGGCGCTCCTGAGCTCACGTTTGGTTGCTCTTCTTCTATGCAGTAAAGTTCAATAGGAGTCTGTTTTGCTCTG
>CAIGQQ010031475.1:0-30362 GCA_903798035.1 Danio albolineatus
TTCAAGTTTTGATTGTTTTTATTTCAATTTTTTTTTTTTTTTTTTTTGGTCTCCAGAAGTGTATTTAAATTGAAAATATTTGTAAAAAATTATTAAATTCTTAGCTTGTACTAGATTGTTCTAAAGTAGATTCATTTAATATAATTTGAAATAGATTTTATTTGTTATAATTCCTTATATGCTTGTATTGTGAATGTAAGATGGAAATTGAAAACATTAATTTGGTCTGGTTGTTACTGATCTATCCACTATCAGCAATAAAAATGTTTCCATCTGTGCAAGATGGACCCAGTTCCTGTGTTGCTATTTTTATAGTCACTGAACAACATTTGTAGGGCACTTCATGGAGCTGAAGTTTTGTTTAAAGCAGCTGCAACTGGAAAGAGACAGGTTGCCTTAGAACCCAACTGTTAACTACCATTTGTGGCATGACATGGAATTGAGCCCTCAAACTTGGAAAGGCTTTTAAATCTAAAGGTCAAAGTTTTGATAACTATATTGATCTCTCGTTAACTGTATTATTAAGAGCTGTTCACATGGATTCAAATTCTCTATCGCTACAATGGATATTCCGTTTATTTCTGTTAGTCTATGACGGGTTTCTGTGAATTGCTGGTTTTCCACCTGTCCTTGTAATAAATGTCTTAATTTTAGCTTGATTGGATCTTAAAATAAGGAAAGACGAGATGCGGATTTAGCCTGCAGAGGGCAATGTGATGAAAGCCTGGAGTGGAGCGAAGCATTTTCCTCTTGCTTAAGGTTCTGAATATAATTTATATTGCTGTGCTGGGGATCCACTCTGGGTTTTCTATTCCCACTCTAAAAAACTGCTGTCCACTACATGTGAAAAGTTAGTTATATCTACATTTGTTTTATGAATACCTGAAGAAATTGTCTGTGAATGATTTGGGAATTATTAAACCCGTTTAATAAATAGAATTACAAAAGCATATCCTTATGTACTGTGTTGTTATCCATATGTAGCAGTAATTACTTAACCTGAGGTATAAAATTGTTAACATTTCTATAAAGTCACATTACTAAAAAGTAGGGCTGTCAAAAAATTAATCGTAATTAATCACATCCAAAATAAAAGTTTAACATAATATTTTTGTGTGTACTGTCTATATTTTATTATGAATATATAAATACACACATACATATACTTGATAAAATGTTGGTTTATATTTAGATATATAAAAAATATATGTGTATGATACAAATTTTACATTTGAATATGATGTAACTACTTTGTAACTTTTTTATATATAGTTTTGGCTTCTATGAATGTGTTTATCACATACATAATAAATATATAATACACACACATGTCAAAACAAACTTTTATTTTGGATGTGATTAATCACGATTTTATGCAACACTCTTAAATTTAAGGGGAACATAAAAGCAATCTTATGCAAAAAATTACCCTAAAGGTGTTTTATGTGTAGTATATTTGACTGACAAGTTGTTATGCATGTTGGGTTTTTTTTTTTTTTTTTGGATGCATCTGGCCTACTAGTATGCAGTTGCAAATCTAGTGAAATCGCCACAGACCCTCCTTACCTGATTCTGGCAGACTCCACCTTTTTTTTTTTTTTCTTTACCATCGCCGCCCTAAAGCCCCAGCTGGCCCGCTTTAGCCAAAGGTATTTGGCGGGCTGAACAACACAGGTCGATGACTCTGAGACCTGATCAGACCCTGGAAGTGACTGAGGAAATGCGGCTTTCCCAGTCACATGCTGGCAGGCTTGCTTTAGAAGCGACAGTGTAAATGTTGTTAGTGTGAATGAAATGATAACTCTAATTTCACTTAAGATGCAAAAATCAAGCGTTTACTTAAGTTTGTGAACATCTGAATCAGGTCTTGATCTGGACCCACGTGAAACTTGAGACTCGTTCATTCCCTGTTAATATTATGCTTGCCTGAAAATTTAACAATAGCAACAGATCTTGAAAGAGCAAGAAAAAAAAGGGGAAAAAAGTCATTAAAAGGGACTGTCATACCTACTGTGTATTAACCCTTGTGTGCTGTTAGGGATGCGGGGTTCATATGGTCATGGAAAACCTGGAAAAGTTTTGGAAAAAACAAAAAACCCATAAAGTTTTGGAAAAGTCATGGAGAACAGATCTGTATACTTGAATATAGGTTATTTACCTGTGTCTTTGGCCAGTCACACACAATCACATTATTAGTGTGGTGTAAGCATTATCTAAATCAATTTTACATAGGTATAAATATAAATTGGAACTAAATAAATTGTTGCGTGTTTTAGTATACGCTGTAATAAAGTTGAACATGCATTGTTTTTCTTTTACCATGTATATGTATTGCATGAAACATTAGGTCATGAAAAATTACTTAAGTCTTGGGAAAAATCATGGAAAAGTCATGGAATCATCATGGAATTTTAGAAGTAAAAATGTGGACGAACCCTGGGGATGTTTTCATCTTCTCTGGGGTAATTTTTGAGGCCACAACTTTCTTTGTTAGCAAGTGGAATGATCTGTGGACAAAATCTTATTTTGACATGAATGTTGGAAAAAAGCATTGGAATTTTTAAAAACACAACACTCTTTTTTACTTGCCTGTAAAAATGACCAATTTTGCCTCTTCCCGACAGGCATTAACCACCAGCAATCAAGAATGCATTGTTATATGCTGTCATGGCTTTGCAATCAAAAATGTGGTTATAATTGAATTCAGTGGGGCAAAAACAGCTTCATACATATCGAAAGGGGAGTCATTTTGAACAGTACACAAGGGTTAAATGATTTAGTAATAATTAGCAAAAGATGTTTGACAAAAGCAATGATATAGCAGTGTTTATTTTGTTTTCTATGCACTAAACTATTCATATTGATGTCATCTCAGGTGTTGGAGGCCGAGGAAGAGGCAGAGGAGCTGGAATAAGCAGGTCCTCTCAGGGAATCGGGTGGGTGTTCGAACATGCTGTCAACAATATCTCTTTGAGTTTTTGTTCTCACTTTCTTCTGTTTGATTTTTGACTAGTAGGACGTTTAACCCTGCTGACTACACAAGCTCTGCTGAGGCTGGAAATGAGACTACTGAAGGAGCAGGTGAGTGTTATTTGTTAAAGGGCCACGAAACCACCCAGTCTCAGCGTGGTGTTTTCACACTTACAGTCTGTAAAAGCTCAGGAAAGTGGGTGTGTCCAGCTCGGTTTAGGTAGGAGTGTCGGGGGAGGGAAAGAGGGAAGGTTTTGCATATAAATGGGAGTTTCCATTTGTGCACGCGCTGACTTTCAAACACACACACACACAGACGCAGGGTGAGAAATACAGGGACTATGTTCACATGGACTTCAGTCATCTAATTATTTGCCAAATTATTAATTCGTGGACTTTAACTGCAGTTTGGCACTTTAACGTTTATTCACGAACATTTCCTGCGTGTCCCCCGTGACAAACCAGATATTAAATGTTAGTAACTGCTGAAGGAGTGCATATTTAAAGGGCCACGAAACCCCCCAGTCTCAGCGTGGTGTTTTCACACCTCTAGTTTGGAAAAGCTCAGTAAAGTGGGCGTGTCCAGCTCTGTTTAGGTAGGAGTGTCGGGGAAGGGGAAAGAGGGAAGGTTTTGCATAAAAATGGGAGTTTCCATTTGTGCATGCGCTCCTTTTCACACAGACTGTGTTTACATGGACATCAGTAATCGAATTATTTGCCAAATCATTAATTTGTTGACTTTAATGGCACTTTCTCTTTATTTTCGGATTCGCGTGATGGGCAGGGCTTCTGTCTATGGCTTGGTGACTGTAGCTTTATTGCTAAATGGCTAACAGGTGTTTTATAGAGAGAATAACTGTTTTATGTGCTTTATAAAGGCTGATATTCCACTGATAGTCTACTGATGAAGGCTGATAGTCCATTAGATTATTTCAGAGGTGCACGGAGCTCTGTGAGCTCATCAACTCCTCCAGAAACTGTACCTGGATGATGGAAGCTTTCAGCGGTGCTTCTGACCGAGCCGAGTTTTCCCTCAGGACAATAACAACAGGCGCTACGTCATAATCACACCCCCACCAGAGCAAGCTCCTGATTGGTTAACGTGGCGCGAACGTCCGCTGAAGCTCATTTTCATTTCATTTTCAAACTGAAGCGATTCGTGCGAATTGCGGCGTTAAGCGCGTCAAACGCGCGGCGCCATTCGCGCGTATCGCGTTGCAGCATGCCTATTCATGCCTTCGAATTGACTCGCGCTTGATGCGTCTTCCGCAACTGCTGTAAGGTACAGTCTTCCAATCGATCATGAATATTAATGAAGCTGCGCTGCTTACACAATAGAGCGCTCTGGTTGGTTTGAACCAAGTCTATCTCATGAATTAATACCGAACACGCAGAGACGTCAGAACGTGCTGGCCGGGACAGGCGTCCACTCTCCACGCTGGAATATACGCAAGGATCTCATCGGCGTGACGCAGCTTCAAAAATTTGTTTCAAACCGGAAGAACGAATTTGCTCGAAATAATGCAAAAACAACCAATTTTCACTTTTTAGTCAATTATATGTGTCATAATAGTGTTTATAGCAGCGTGGGACACATATATGACTGTCAACAGCTCAAAAAATGTGTTTTGGTGTTTCATGGCCCTTTAATGGAGTATTTGAAACGCACGGCATATTTCAGGAAAATAAATCCTGCATTTCTCGGTAACTAAATGCACTCGGTAGGTAGCGTCAGAAAGCCGTGTGTGTATAGACTAATCTGTCACTAAATGCGGCGAAAAATCTACACGACAGTAACCGTTTGATTAAGATGTTTACACTTTACACGGATTCTTCAGTCTATAATACTGTAGTGATATTAACGTGCTGTAAACTCAGCAACACTTCTAATAATTTGACTAAGGTCTGTCTTTAAACACTGAAAGAGTATTGCAGACGAAACCAACTAACTTTGCCGTCTTCATAAACAAACGCCACTAAACGTTTACTTACCGATCAGGTGACATGTTCTCTGCAAACGTATTTATGACGCGTGGTAATACACCACTTTATTCCAACTGCTTGGGTCCACACGCGAGCTTTACTCTCATCTCGGGGAAATGGAAACAAAAACTTTGTTTAAGCGTTGTTTATCAACGCAACACCGACGAACCAATCCTCTCGGCTGGCGACAAAACGTAGCGTCTCTCTGCCGTTTAAAACTTGTCACAGGTAAACACATCTTCCTGTATATGTAGTTCATGCATATTGATGAAGCTCCGCGTCATACACAATAGAGCGCTCTGATTGGTTTAAACAAAGGCCATGTCATGAATTAATGCCGCACGCTGACTGACGTCAATTTGTTCGCTTCCGGGAGAGACGTCCACTGTCCACGCTCGACCATATGCAAAGACCTCAACGGCGTGACGCAGCCACAAAAATTCGTTTCAAACCGGAAGAACGAATTTGCTCGAAATAACGCAAAAACAACCAATTTTCACTTTTTAGTCAATTATATGTGTCCTAATAGTGTTTATAGCAGCGTGGGACACATATATGACTGTCAACAGCCCATGGTGTTTCATGGCCCTTTAAGTAAACTGTAAAAGATCTGTAAAATCGTTTGTTTACTTTTTAATTATTGTAATATCACAAAGGGTGCTTTCACACCTGCCTTATTTAGTTTGGTTGAATTGCACTAGGGTTCGTTTTCCCTCTTTGTGCGGTTCATTTGGGCAGGTGTGAATGTAGCAGTCGCGCTCGAGTGTGCACCAAAAGCAGACCAAAAAAGCGTACCGAGACCTACTTGAAGAGGTGGTCTGGGTACACTTTCAAACGAACCCTGGAGCAGTTCGTTTGTAGTGAAAACCATAGACTGTAAAAAATATGGACGTAGTATCCGTGACGTCACCCATAGGTTTCTGATGAACCCAAAAGAAGCTACTAGTAGGCGTGGCCGACCGTCGCCATTTTGTTCGCGCGTCATCGCACCAACCGAGGCATACCAAACAAGGGCAAAGAGGTGGAGCGTGAGCGGAGCTACGGGACGCATGCTGGCATTTAGCTAAGAGCTTTCTTATGGGAGAAATGCATAATATTTCATTACCTGCGACTCGTTTGTGTACTGACCACACGTGCTTGGTTGTACACTATATCAATAAAGTGTTTAGTCTGTTGAAAACACTGTTGTAATACATCAAGCCACTTAACATCGTTCTTAAGATGTTTTTCAACAGGAAGAAAGTGCGGATTACATCCAAATACTTCAGATATAGTCTGTGTTAGTAAATGCAAGGGCTATTGATGAAATCCAGACAGAACACTGTATGACAACGCTTCAAATGGTGATTTTATAGGGTACAGCTGATCAATCTGTCAGATTCTGGAGTGCATTAGAGTTCTGAAGAACATTATAAATCATACATTATCCTAAATAAAGCAATTACATTTATAGAGATGGTGAAAGTATATAATTTCACTCACCTGGGAAACGGAGGCCACGTGAATGATTTGTGAGCACAATTAAGTGCACACAGCGTGCAATATCATCTGATAATTGCAGGAAATAATTCCAAAAGGCAACTGACTGTAAAGCCATATAAAACAACACAAAAATACAATGAATAAGGCGAGATCAGCGGGTAATCAGCCGGAATCAGCTGAGGTGACGTGACGGCGACCAGCGGGACTAGTTGTCACTCAAGTGGCCACGCCCTTAATTATGCAAACTTAATTTAGCTTAATATAAAGGAAACGGATGAGTTATAAAAAAATTCACCCCCCTCACAGTTGTCATGAAGGGTAATATTAGCTATATGAACCAAAATAGTTCTTTGTACCAGACTGTAAACACCTTTTTTTCCGCTGTAAAGTTGGCCATTTCACCAGTGGGCTCATTAGAGATTTGCTCTATGATGGAGCCAGAACTAGCGGAATTATCGATGAATTACAGTTTTAGTTACTTCCGTATTGGCTTCCCGAGGGAGAGTGGGAGGTTGCGGCTTGGTGAAAACATGATCCGAACTAAAAAAGACCCAGCCGTGAAAAGGACTGCCCCTTTTTGGACTAATCCAGCTACCATAGTCCGATGCATTGTCCCATTTTATGGGGTTTGGAGGAAAAATATTTGTTGACAGTGCTTTACCAACAGTTTTAAATAGAGAGAGAGGGAAAAACATAACTTGATGGATCGTTGGGAATATTTCCAGAAGATGACCATAGCCCTTTTCACACAGTGATACCGGTAAATATTCGGAAAATTACTGGAACAACTTTAGCAGGGATTTTTTTTAAAAGTGCTTTTCACACAGGCAAGGACGTTCTGGAAAGGCCCATTCACACATCCATTCCAAAATACCGGTAAATTCTGACATCAACCAGAAATGAGCTCTAAACGGCTGCGATTGTATCTGTCAACACAGAAGTGGTTGGGCTTTTGTTAATGACTCGCTTATATTTAAAGCTTTAGCATTCATGCAGCTGTTTTATCCCAGAGACATCCAAATTCTGTGGATGGAAATGAAGTGTGAACATCTTTGATGAAAACATGGAGAAACACTTTCACATGACGAGATGTGCACTTCGTGTGCACACGCGTCAAGCAACTGAAGCAAAGCTTGAAGGTGAACAAACAGCAGTTTATCATAAGCATTTTATCAATATTTTTGTTTTCCACAGTTGGCATTAAGAAGGAACATAGAAACATTATCTAACCAACATCTAGCAGCTTAATGTGTCTGGAAAAATATTCAAAGGCTTTTATTTTCATAAACAGTGCGGATGTAAATGAATCTGAACGTTCTGATTGACTGGATTAGACGTCAGCGCCTTTAAGTGTGAACGCGCTTTTTCCAGTAATGTTCCTTCCACGTTCACACAGCGTAGCATTCCGGCCAATTTCCGGTAATGTCACAACTTCTCTTTCTGGAAAATTGCCGGAACGAATTTACCGGTATATTCAAAAAGGGCTAGTTCACACACACACAGACCGTTCTGGAAAATTGCTGGTAATTTTCCAGAAAGGTCTGTATGTGTGAACGCAGTTTATAATTTAGCGGTTTAGCTAAATTAATTTACGCCGCCTGCTAACGTCTTTGCCAATTGCAATGCATTGAAACATTGTTTTCCAGCTGCACTTCATTCTCGAATTGTTTAGTTCGTCTAAAGTAATGTATACATCTATATAGTGTGTGACCAGGGAGACAATCAGCCAGTGCAGTGACATTTTGTGTCTGCCGGTTTGTTTACTTGGGGGAGTTCCATTGGCATTTTCACGCTTGTTAATTCTGACCAATCGAAAAGCAGTTTAGGAAATACGTTCAATAACATCTGGCCAATGAGTGATGTGGATTTTGTCACATGACTGCATTTTGTTTCTTTTCAACTGACCAAAGCAATCAGTGTGGTGTGAAAAGGACCCAAAACGGCAGTAAAGTGCTACAATGTATCTTTTGTTGCTTATGGTCTGGACCAAATGTACCAAACCACAGATGTGAAAGCACCCAAAGATAAGAATTTCACTCTATCAACAGAAAAGGTTTTCCTGCCTTTTAAAAGTTGAATTTATTTGCATATTTAACGCTTGATGAACTATGGGGAAAATAATTTAAATAAAAGAATCGTTCAATATTCAAAATCAATGTAAATTTTTCAATTAATCAAGGTTTGATTTTAGGTCATATTGTAAAGCTTTAATTCAAACAAATTCATTTTATCACCAAATTCAAAAAATCTAATTTGTTAAAGAATTCTCAAGCTTTTATTTAATTGACAAAAGAACAAAGAAAAGACTTCCAGTGTGTTTAATGACAAACTTTAAAAGTATGATTTTAATGACTGTAGCACTTTTACAAAAAAAGAGGTTAAATAAAAGTGAAAGTTATAGAATACACAAATTAAATAGTTTTGAGGATGTCCACAAAGCAGGTGAACTGGTAATGCAAGTGATAAGTTTTTCAAGTTTGAGTTAATTTTTCTGCCAAAAGTCATAAGATAATTGTCATTAATCGAAAATCACAGGTCTTTTCCTAAATCATTTCACGTTGTTATATGGGAGTTGTTGAATGTAGAGAAATGTCAGTTTGTAGGCAGAAAACTTCAGCTGTATGGGGAAAAAAATAACTAATAGTCATCACCATTCTTCCTCAGTTTTTTGTAATGAAAATAATGCTTTCTATTCATAATCAATTTTTCATACTTAAATTTTTTTTTTTTTTTAAACAGTCTAAATATTTAATTTGGTAGTTATTAGCTGGGATTTTTTTTATGACCACAGAAATTCAAGTCTTCTGTTGTTGTTTTTTTGTGTGTGTCTGTAACAATAACAAAAAAGTGTACAATAACATTTTGTTTATAAAATTCATCTGTTTGTAACTACCGCATGAGGACACTGACCTGGACAGACTTTTGTGTATTTAATTTAAAAAAAACGTTTTTTCTTCTTTTTTTTTCTTTTTATTTTTTAAATATATACAAAAAATAATAATAATATCACAATTATTTTGACTTGACTGTCCTTTCAGGAGCCTGGAAAGACAATCTGGAAGATTGGGCTGCTGAGGACTGGAATGAAGATGTGAGTGAACTTGCGTTGAAACTAGAAAATGTGAACAAGAGATGTCAGTGTATGCTCATGTTTCTTTCATTCATCAGCTATCTGAGACCAAAGTGTTCACCGCTTCCTATGCTCTTGGCTCCAAAACCCACATGGAACCTGGACAGGGGTGAGTGCTGTTTTTCTTTAGCTAGATGGAAGATTTTTTTTTAATGAAATATACATTTGGTTGATTAATCTCAATTGAAATCACTTTTTTTATTTTAAAGGACTACATTTTCTCCTGATTTCTTTTCCAAAATTTTAACTTTAATTTGTAAATCTTCCTTGTCTGCTTATCTGTTGTTGTTTTTTTAAGCATATCACCGAACACTTGACCATCTCAAAATTCTCACCATGTTTGTTTTTTTTTTTATTATTGAAATTCGCATTTGGAATGCTGCATTGCTTTTCTAGACTATGGGAGTCATGAGTCAGATGTTCTGTATCTCAGTAATAGAGCTGCACGATTCTGGCTAAAATTAGTCATGATTTTGTTTTTGTTTTTTTTTCCTTAAAATGAAGATTACAGATTCATGATTCTGTAGCTGTATAATAAAGCTTAATTTGAGTAGACTATTATTAATGTTATTTCTCAAACATATGGTAAAACAACAGTAATAATATTAAGCTTATGTTTAGGTCTACTGTTGGTCAAAATGTAAAATTTTGTGTAAACTTTGAATGGTAGATTTGAACAGACTTTGAAAATGTCCTGTTTGTTAATTCTCAGTAAAGTGATTACATCAGAATATACATAATTCTAGTTGAATATTCATCTCTCAAATATGTATACATGCATATTTTTAAGAAGATCTCTCAAGTTAAATATATTTGAACTGATGCTTTGACCAAAATAATCACTGTAATTACAAACATTTATAAAAAAAAAGAAGAAATATCAGTTTAGCAACAAAATATTTCACATATGGAACCAATTAGATTTGTGTTTGTTGGCTATTTGTGTTCAATAGCCGATGTAAAAATGTTAGCAGAAGGCATATTTGTCAGCGAGTTCGCACTGTCTTAAAAAGATTTCAAATCTTCAATTTCAAAAACAATTTTAGGCATTAAAGTCCTAAATTCCCTGAAATATAATGTTAAATCATTTTAAACAGGCCTTAATTTTCTTTTGTCCATGTAAAGTTCCCCACCAGTCTGACACCCATACAATCACCAACAGTCCATTCTAATAAAACTTGTAAAGAAGATTTTATTTATTCATTCTAATTACCAATATGGTTTATCTTTACAATAATATTAGTTTAAAAGTTCTCTCACTTGAGAAGTAAAAAACAAAACATCCAGGCCATTTGAGAAAAAAAACGTAGCGTTTAGCCCTGTATAATGGCAGGGTTTGACATTGAGGCAGTTCCGGGGCCAGTGTGCGAGACAGTAGATAGACAGAATAGTTACTGGCCTGATCGGGCCAGTGCTGCCTTGTCACTAAAGTTTAAAGGCCCATTCCACTGAGTGGTAAAGTACGGTACGGGTCACCTTTATCAGGCTTGCGTTTCCACTGCAAAAGGGCACTTTTTGGGTGGGCGTGGTGTACGACAGAAAGTTTTAGTCGACGTCATTTTTACTCGAGGAAATGTTTACAGTAAAGCTGTACGGATCGTTCACAAATCATACGAGAAGTACTTCTCATAAAACCGATGCTTTATTATACACACACTGGTGTATAAATGTTCATTACTAACTTTCTATGAACATGATCTGATTATAACTAGATCAATTATGCGAAACAGCATACTGTCCGCGATTTGTATAAAATAAATAAATGCAGCATATATGACGACATACAGCCCCTTACTGTCTCTGATATGTTATCAAGTACAGAAAAACTACACACAGCAGACATTTATGCCTTATTTAGGTTAAAAAACAATACGAAATATAGCCCACAGTCAGTGCAAACCTGTCATCTGAATCTCACCAGTACATGCAGCCTCTCGTTTGAGAGTAGTTCCGTCATTCCGAGTTCATAATAGTCCAGGTTAGTCCAGCAGTTTCTTCATGTTGAAACATTTCAAATATTTACGCGGGCGTAAGTGAGAAAGTGAAACCACTTGCGCTTTAGGCAGGCTCGTAAAAACTACCGGGCACAGGGTAGAGTCTGCTTTTCTTCTTAGCTTTATGGCTGTTCAAGACAATGGCAAGGTTTGTTTAAACTCGGGTCGACCATGGCTCATTATTATATGTTTATATTATTTCGGTGTATTGTCTCTCAGCTGTGTATTAAACATGGCGGGTCCTTTGTTTTCATTCTGGCTTGTAGAGCGAGCAAATGACGTATCTCTGTAAATCAATAGCGTTTAGCTGCGTGTCTAGCACTGCCTTTTGGTACCAGATTGATACTTTTGGAGCAGATCGATTGTTGTGAGAAAGCAAAACAATCCAACGAGCTAACAAATAGGCTATATCACAGTGTATTATGGTTGTGTTATAGCCATAAGCCGCTATATGAAGAAAGAATGATGAGTAGGGCGGGATGTCGTTCCTACTGGTAAATGTCGAATACGAAAGTGAAAGCTTGCAAAAATATTACTGAGAGCTGTTTATCTGTTAGGAAAATAGACGGATATTACCATCTGATATTTTCTTTCCATATTTTAATCTTATATTTTGTATTAGGCCTGTTGTTTTGTTCATTTCTGCTCTGACACCTCGAAAATTGATCTGCTTTATGATCTGACTGCAGTTTCGGTACATCTGTTACAGTCTCTGTTGATCTGTTATAATGCATAATTTTAGCCAACAATAACAATAAGCTCTCTAATTTGAGTTCAACTTGTGTACAAAAAGGTAAGATCATTTTATTTGTTTACTGTTTGCTCTAGAGAAAAATAAGTGTAAAAATAAATTTGAATAAATGTTTAAGTTGATAACACTCTCTGCATTTTAGCAGAAAGAAGCTATGATACAAATTATTGAGCTGAAGCGTGACTACAAAATAAATCTCATATCAAAATGACTGGCAAAAAAATGGTAATTTGATATTTTTCACCAAATCGCACAACCCTAATCATTAGTTGCTCCAGAATATTGGGATACATGCGAAAACGTTATGAAAGAAGGCTGCTTTTTCTCTTCACAAAGCGAGTGTATACATCTTTGTTCAGAAGGGTTATTAAAGGTGCTGTTTGTGACTCTTCAAAAATAAAACCAGATGTTTAATCTGTTATAAAATCTTTACCGCTTTCTGTACTGTAGAAGCATCAGTTACAGTAAGGCAGAACCACACCCAAACAATGCTAGTGTTTTGTGATTTTTAAATTGCTGTTATTTTCTAATTTTATTTTTTTGGTTCGTCTCTGCTTCACAGGTTGGACCTCGGCTCTCTGTTGCCTAAGGTGACCGAGGGCAACTCTGAGCTGCTTGGGATGGAGCCGTCATGCCCTGATACTCTCACTCAGAGTCTGGTGTTCACCAACTCCCAGCAGCACAACAGCAGAGCACACACACACAGCTACGCTTCTGCTGCTGCTGGCACTTATGCACATGCCGCATCGGTGAGACCATACAGACACAATGCTTGACTCTGCACCTTTGCTGTAGTTTTGCTTGGGCGGTCTCAGTACTATGGCTGTTCAATGAATTGTATACATTTTAACCACTTAATAATATTTTTTTGTTCAATGTACTGTTTAAATGTTTGGGTTTAGACTGTACAATGTATGGTACACAATCTTACTGGGCAGTTTTTATTCTAGTAATTCCAGTAGTTTGGTTTATTTATAACATCCATTGAACAGTCAGTTTCATAATTATTTGTTCTAATAGGCAGTACTGTTCAAGTGATTGGGTTAATTTAGGAAAATCTATATTACAAACGATTTCTCATTAATTAATGCTATTGTTGAGCTCTCTATTCATATTTTTTTTGAAAAGTATTTTCAGCACTGTTAATAAGAAATGATTATTAATTATAAATCAGGACTATTACTAAAAATATCATGGGACTTTAGCTGGCTGCAGATATTTCATATTTCCTATCACAGGAATACACTTTTGGTATTATTATTTAAATCTGAAAATAGGTGAAAACATAAATCATAAATATACATTTGAGCAGATTAATCACAAATTGAAAACTACCTGACAACTGTTTAAAAATAAAAAAAAGTTATTAAATACATATTTTGGTAACACTTTAGTTTAGGTCACACCTGCATATTATTAAGATATTAACTGTTTACTAGTAGTTATAAACTGATCTTATTCTGCATCCCTAATCCTACTCTCAACCTGAACCCTACTTCTACCTTAGTAACTATTAATAAACCGCTCATTAGTAATTTTTAGACTGGTAGTATTGGTTAATGGTTTAATACTGACCTAAATTAAGGTATGACCCATATTTTTGATCAAAATCAAATTGGCATTTGGTGAAATTGTTCTGACTTTTTTTGTAATGTTTCTGCTTTCCTTCTAGTCTATGCTGGGATCCAGGCTTCCCCAGAGTGATGTACAAAAAACTGAACCAATCAGCACACCCCGAATCACCTCTTTGTCCAATCAGGTTTCAGTACCTCTTAGCAGTGGTTCTGCATCTGTTGAATCAACTGCTTCATTGCCTCTCGAATCAACACCTAATGTGATTGAGGCCAAGGAGACCCCTGTTACAACAGCTCACTGTGAGTATTACACTCTTTATGCTATGCTAGTTGCTACACTATATACACAAGCAAGACTGAATGTTATTGGCTGTTGGAATCCATCCACGTTTAACACTTGCCTAATGTGGAGCAAGAAATGCTAAAGATTAACAATGTTGGAATACATCTTTTGCGTTTTAAGTGGACCTAAAGGCCCAACCTGACCCATCCCCCATCCTGAGTCAACTGTCCCAGCATCAGAATGCTGCACTCCAGTCAGACCTGCCAATTCAGGCTCGAGATCCAGCAGAGCTTCCTCCAAATGAAGGGACTATTCACACACTGAAACCCCTCTGTGAGCCTGTCTTCACCATGGCGGAGTTGTCACAACCCAGAAACATCAGACCACAGAGACGGAGAGCACCCCCTCCGTCTAAGGTAACAAGTACACATTGCAGACTTTAGTCTCAGTTTCCATATAAGTTCCATATAAGCTTAAAGGGGTGGTCCGCTATGATTTCATATTTGATATAGTTGATGTGTAGTGTAGCTGTGTGAACATAAACAACATCTCTGAATGTAAGACGCTCAAAGTCCAATGCAAAAGAAAGCATTGGCTATTACAGAGTTAGCTTGGCATAGCCTACAGCGAACGAAGTTTGGGGACCACAAAAAAATACATCCTGGTTAATGATGTCATAAATCCTTCAGGTTACAAGCATACACCCTGCACAGTGAAGGGACGTGGCCAGATGTGCTGTAATGTTATAGCAGGATGCTTGCTGATAACATGGAGCCGATTTGTGAATCTCAGCACATTATGTTAGCTGACCAATCAGAGCCTCTTGAGGGCGTTTTCATGTTAGCAGAGTAGCTGTGTATAATCAAAGTAGGATATATCAAAAAATAACGTAATTTTTCAGAAATAAAGCGTGAGCATACATTGATTTACACCCCATAAACACAATCAAGCTTTAAAAATACACTCTGGACCACCCCTTTAACCAAAGCACAGTCTGAGCCAGAAACCTTTGAACCTTCGGGTTTTTAAGTAATCCTTCATCACGTGACAGCATGTAAAGAGATGACTCAAAACTTAGGACTCGAAAGATAATTGGATCAAATCTTTTTCCGGCTCTAAATGCGTATGATTGGCTTTTGCCTTTCATGTGATGAACAAATGACTCAAACACAATAGAGGACTGGAAAAAGGAACTTATCTTCTCCTCCACCTGCACAAATGTGCACATGCCCGGATGAACTCCCTGCCCTGAGAGGATTCATCGTTCTCAAGTCACATTAAAGATTGGTTCAAAATAAACGAATCGTTCAAGAACGACCCATCACTAGCAGTTTGTCACTTCTGCCTAAATGGATAGATTTTTCTTAACATCAAATCACACTTCAGTTTTTCATCAAATCTTGACCAATCAAATTCTCTAATATTGGGCATGTCACGCCCCCTTCAGTACGCTTTTAATTTAATGTGTTTGAGCTCAATCTCTCTTACTGGCAGAGCAATGATAAAAACAAAATGCTATTGGGTGTTTTTTTTTTTTATAAAGGGGAGGAGCTACTATATGTCCTGCTCTGTCTTATGTTTCAGTTGAGATTGTCAGATTTTGAATAAAACAGGCACTTCAGAGCACTTCACAGCACCTTTAAAATCATTTAAAGAATTGATTTACATAAGAACAATGTGTTAATTAATATAAATATTGTGTTTTGTTTGCCAGATCCCCTCTTCTGC
This sequence comes from Danio albolineatus, assembly GCA_903798035.1. Taxonomy (NCBI): domain Eukaryota; kingdom Metazoa; phylum Chordata; class Actinopteri; order Cypriniformes; family Danionidae; genus Danio; species Danio albolineatus. The sequence continues at coordinate 15,896 of CAIGQQ010031475.1, forward strand.
AGTAGAGATGCCAGGCTCTGCTGATGTGTCTGGGCTGAACGTGAAGTTCGGTGCACTGGATTTTGAATCTGAATCTGCCGTGGAGAATCTCAACCAATCAGAAAGTCACCATCAAGAGCCAGTGGCAGCTCCTCCAACTCAGTGCAGCCTATACACCAAACCAACTGCCATCAGGTCTGTTTGGCCATCTGTGTAACAAGTAAATGACTATTTTCATTTTTGAGTTTCCATTTAAAGAGTCCTGAAACCCCATTTCAGCAGTTTTTTTTGTTTGTTTTTTGGGTTTTTTTAGTCAGACTAGCTATTTGGAAAGAGTTTGGAAAGAAATGGGGTTTTGCCAGCTGTGATCAGGTCAGGGATTGTGTAAAGGAGGTTTTTTTTTTTTTTTTTCATTACACACTGGTAAAATTTAAAACAATGCTTAAAGCAGCAGTTACAGATTCTCAGAGCAATTCTCCCCATCAGAATCCTGCCCGAATTTCACAGTGGTCTGATGGATAAAAGTGCTGGCACACTGCTTTTAGATAATGAATACATTACCACACCAAATAATTGAATCAAGTAGAACGTGCTCATTTCTGGGATGTGCTCTGTTAAAATGAACTTCAAGCCGGCAGAAAGTGCACTTCTTGCAAATGTAAACTCTTTATTAAATTATGTCCAATTTGTACAACCAAAAATGAAGTATTTTAAATTAAATCTGAAACTGCCAGAGCAATAAGTATATTGTATAAGTATATAATAAGTATATTACTAATAGTTTGTTCATATTAGTAAATGCATTACCTAAAGGACCATTATTTGAAAGTGTTACCTTTGATTTTTGCTATTTCGCTTTAACAATTATAACCTACTAGTTATTGACCTTATTCTTCAATGCGGAAGTGTGCTCATTTTTCGATTTTAGAAGTTATGATTCTACTACTTGCTCTACAAACAAGTGTTTGCATGATTATACAGACAAAGTAGAATAATATAATAAGAAAATATCAGTTTGAAAGAACAAGCAGCAAAATGAGTCGTTTTAACATCTAAAAGTCAATGTAAGTGAACCCAATGGCTGCACCCGCTCGTACACAGATGATAAGGTGAATGGCTTAAATGTGGAAGAATAAAAGATCATTTTTTTTAGTAATTTTATTTAACTATTACTTTATTTTTTTACTCCAGCCCCTTGTTTACGGTAGCAAATTGGCATGGCAGCTGATTTATATCATGGCAACATGCCAGATGCGGCGTATTTATTTAAATTTTTTTAATGCATTCCTGAGTGCCGCAGTTTTTTGTTTTTAGATGCAAAGACGTGCCCCAATCATTATTTTTTTGTTTCTTATTCCCATTTTAGTGAGTCTTTAGGTAGCTTGCCTCCAGCAGCAATGGAGTCCAGTTACCCCTCAGCCTCTCTGGGTTTACCAAGCACTTCAGTCCCTCCTGTCTTGAATCTATCCTCAGCCAGCAGAGTGGAATCGTCCAGCACCACCTCTCTAAGTGTATGACCTGTATTCATTTCTTTTTTTTTAATCATTTAATGTGTTATTTATTTAAGTTGGGTTTTTTTTCCTGTTTTGCTTTCTAATTCACAGTGGACCCTTTTCACAAGCTTATTATGATGCATTTTACGGTCATCATAATCTTAAATCTTTTTTTATATTCTAAATTTTTTATTGATTTTTTTTTTTTTTTTTTTACTTCTGACTCTTTTATATGTATTTATGTATGTAGTGTATCATCTTTGCTTCAGATTGCAAAAAACTAATTACCGCTTGTGCTAGGCGTTTCTAATTTACTGTCCTTCCCCATAGACACTACATTAGATGTCGTTCTCCCCTCTGGCTGCAGTCATCAGTCTGAAAATCATCTGAAAGTCTTTATAACATCGTCGTGGAGTTTTTCTTTAATTATTTGAGCAAATAAGATTGTAATAAATAAATTTGTTGTATTCTTAATTTCCAACTATGACTACTTCTTCTGCTACTGAGAAACCTGGAAATGTGAAAAGGGTCTATTGCCTTCCATGGGGTTTGGCACTGTGCAGATGCATGGTTGTTTGCAACCAAGTACCTCTTGAGTGTGTGGTTTCAGATACAACCCTTCAAGATAGCTTAGGTTACAGTCAGGTTTGTTTGATTAGACATGAAAAAAACTCTAAATATTAGTATTGCAGTTGCTCAACCCTGATTTTAGCCAGAAGCTGAATCTGTCCGTTAATTTTCAGAATGGATTCAGTGAAATGAGAACATCCAGCACACAGGAAGGTAACTGAGTTTTGTGATTGGCAGATTTTCCTTTTGTTCGTTCTTTTATATTTGTATCTTTGAACAAATGACATTGGCCTGATTTATCTCCAGCAGTTCCGTCAAGCACCCCTCAGACTGTATCTGCTGTTCTGCCCACCGAGAATGGGTTGTCGTCTTCATCGCTCACATCCTCCTCTTCATCCGCACCGCCTGCCCTCAGCGCACCCCTTCCATCACTTAGCAGGTACTGCCATCCTTTTAGGCTTAGTCTCTGATGATTCCCAAATGATGAAATGAGTATACGTCTGGTCTCATGTTTGCTTGTTCCCTCAGTCATGTGAGCAGTGTTAACTCCCTTGCTGCTTCTGGGCCCACCAGCTCTTCCTTAAATGTAAGTGTCTTGTCAGGTTCTTTCATTTTCAATTTATTTATTTTTTTTCATGTTCCTTACTGTATTTCCACCTTCCTGACCTCTGAAATCAAGAATTTAGTTTCTCTTCTTGTGTGTAAAGGCTAGGACACTTTAAGCTGGCGTTCGACTGTTGGGCTTTGTCGGTTAGGCTAGTTGGTTTGGTGTGTTCCACATGTCCCCTCTCATCAGGTTAATCTTGCATCGAGTTGACCGTGTTGTCTGTCAGATGAAGAGTTTTCCGATTGGTCATTCAGCAAGAATCGAAGCATGAGGAAAAACTGTATTCATGAACCTATAAGTAAAAAATTCAAGTCAGCAAGGAACACTCAGATTTTTGCCAAATTTGTCAAATATTTGCAAAAAATATGGATTATAAGATGATCGTTTGCATATTCTTATGTGGTAAGTAAAAATATGGTAATGGAATCAGATGATGCTGTTTACCGTTTGAGTGTGCATGTCAGGTTCTGGGAAAACAAAATGGACTACATCCCATAAAAGCAGGTTGTGAAAAGACGTCGTCTTAAGGCTGAATTATACCTCTGCATGTAGTGTTCGGCCATAACCCGTGTCTCGCACACTGTTGGTGTTCATTTATATTTTGCTTTCTGTTTGTGTTACAAAAAAATAATACTTCTGAAACGCTAGCCTGCAGTGGGGTTACTGAGTTTTCACCGGACTCAAACACTTTCGGCCCCACCCACAGTCGGTAGCGATACCAAGCTGACCAATCACGAAGCTTGTGATATGCGTCGATGCAATATGTAGTTAAATTTTTTTGCAGTGTATGCGACGGTGCAGGTGCAGAACGCACTCGCTCGTTTCATTCGTCTGTAGGGGTATAACGATTCACCATGAGCTGGTTCAAAATTGGTTTAAATATGTCCTGATTCAAACCGCTAGAGATGTTGAATGAATTGTGATACTTTTTTTTTTTAACAGAGAAGGCGCTGTTTACATGCGCAAACTTGCTTTACCTGCATATCAGAGGTGGGACAGGTAGAGTAAAACAAGATGTTTACTTTAACAGAACAGCGATTATGATGCACATAAACCATCAGTGAAAAACTACTGTCACAGACTTCAGTACGCAAAAAGGTATTAATAGCCCAAAACCATGTGGACCAAAGGATTTGCATCTTTGCTTGCTCTGACAAGTGCTATGGAGATCATTGTTTTCATAGCAAAAGTGTGAAGACATGAAAGAACACGCTGCTCTCTGGTTTATTAAAGGCTTACCTCTCCACACCGGCTATCTCAGTCCCCAGTGAAAGATTTTTTACATCAGCAGGGGACATTGTGCAAAGACCTCAGATTATGCCAGAAAATAATCTACTTCATCAACAGGCTGATATGCATGCAAGGTCAAAAAACGCATTCATTGTCTTAAATATGCATTTATTTTACCTCATTATCCCAGCGACTCCCATATGAATCGTTCAGCGATTCATTTGTTCCCAAACTACTCCTTAGCGCGATGCTAATCTGCGCTCATTGGACCGATGAGTCGATGCCCCAGTCTGTTGCGATTGGTCCTCAGCGCGAGAGATTGCCATAGTGAATATGTGAGCATACCTGCCAACACTCCCGTTTTTCCTGGGAGTAGCCCTATTTCAGGCCCATTTAACGGTACCCTCCCGATTTGTTATTTCTCTCGGAAAACCACCCCTCCGGTCCTCAACATTTTGGTACGGTCTGTGAAACCCCCGAGTTGCCACCGTTGGTATAGGATCCGATCGCAGCGCCCGAAACACGCTTTACAGTAGTTAGTAACATCACTGTTCCCGGTTCTCAATAGTGTTATTCAGACATCTCACCCCCGAACTCAACCTCCCCAATCTCCCAGCATATCACTCTATTCTGAACCATAAGTAAAAACAGTGACAACACATTCAGTATTAATCCACACAGCGGCAAAAGCTGAACCATTATAAAACATGATCGCCGCACGTGTGTAGGAACAGCCCATGGTGGCCATAGCAACGACAAACAGCAGAGGAACACGAGCTAACAAATGCATTTTAATCCCTAAACAAAGCGACACCTGACGCATTTTGAAAACACAATTAAATTCATAATTTGCAAGTTAGAGAAAACAGCGAGGCAGCAGTTTTAATCGCACTTATGGCCCGTTTCCACTGAGTGGTACGGTACGGTACGGTTCGGTACGCTTTTAAGGCCGTTTCCACTGTCTAAAAGCGTACCGAACTGAACCGTACCGTACCCCTTTTTGGTCACCCTTTCGAAAGGGTACCAAACCCAGAAAGGGTCCCGTAAGGTGGAGCTAGACGCGCAGCTGAACGCCATTGGCTTACAGAGATACGTCATTTGCTCATGCAACAAGCAGAATGAAAACAAAGGACCCGCCATGTTTAAAACACAGCCGAGAGGCAATGCTCCGAAATAATATCAGCATATAATAACGAGCCATGGTCGACCCGAGCTCAAACAAACCTTGTCGTCTTCTTGAACGGCCACAAAGCCGAGAGAAGAGCAGATTCTTATGGGTTACGAGCCCATAAGCGCGAGCGCGAGGTTTCGCTTCTCTCTTGTGCCCGCGTCCGCGTCAATGTTTGAAATAACAAAGATCTTAACCTGGACCATTATAAACTCGGAATGACGGAGTTACTCTCTAACGAGAGAATAATGGCGGAGAGGCTGCATGTACTGGTGAAGATTAAAGACACAGATGAGAGGTTTGCACAGACGGGCCTCTATTTCGTATTGTTTTTGAACCTAAATAAGGCATACATGTCTGCTGTGTGTAGTTTTTCTGTAATTTGGTAACATCGGAGACTGTGTGGGGCTGTGTGTTCATATATGCTGCATTTATTTATTTATTTGATATAATCGCGGACCGTAGGCTATTTCGCATCATTGATCTGCAGTTATAATCAGATCATGTTCAGTCATAATGAACGTTTATACACCAGTGTTTTTGTGTATAATAAAGCATCTGTTTTGTGAGAAGTGTTTCCCGTATGATTTGTGAACGACCCATAAAGCATTACTGTAGACTTTTCCTCGAGCGAAAATGACGTCGACAAACTTTCTGTCGTACACCACGCCCACCAAAAGAGTACCCTTTTGCAGTGGAAACGCAAGCCTGATAAAGGTGACCCGTACCGACCCGTACCGTACCGTACTGTACCACTCAGTGGAAACGGGCCATTACATTGAAAAGGAGGAAGAAGGAAAGATTGGATAGAGGGTGCAGGCCAGATTCACGGAGGCAAGATCAGCCGTCAGGCCACCGGGAAATGTCCCCGTGCTCCCCATGGCCAGTCCGCCCCTGCGTACATCAATAGTCTTTTCTGATCCTTCCTTTAACAAATGGCTGACAAATCCCCTGGTGTAAGCATGTAGATTTCAAAAGCACCCCTCAGAGGGAACACAGCACAAGGCTGGGGCTATAACGCTGAGGCATTTTTGCAAAAATAAACCTCAACCACTGACTCTTCACAGCTTTATCTTTAGGAAGGGAAAAGGAGCACAACTTTTCCCTCATACATCAGAGCACAGCGTCCACGCGATATGATTTAACCGGAATTTGATACAGTGCTTGTAGTCTTCCACTTTTTCTTCCTGTCTGTGGGCGGGACCAGGGGTTTCAATTCTCCTGGGTTTTTGCATGCAACTAGTGGGCGGGGCTTATGTTTCATGTTGACGTCAAGCCGAAACTGCTAAAGACTCGTTATAACACCTATTCACTTGAAGAACGATGAGTCGACTCTTTCATAGATGAATCAATAGTTTTAAACACTGTGCACTTTCAGATTTAAGCCTTAGCTGGACATTTCACTACACTTAGAGAGCTGTGTTACACACTACATGCAAGCTCATTTTCTAAAACCTATAATAGGGGCTCTTTAAGGTGCACATTTGTGATTTCAGGAGATGTGGCTTTGGACGTCAGGGGAAGAACTGTTTTTAAAGATATGCTAATGGATAGCTTTTTGGCATATCACTTACTGTACCTTTAAAAGCCGCCTTTAGTTTGTATTGTTTTTTTGGAATATGATTTAATATAGCAATTAAGTTATGGTAGAAAACATTTTAATTGGTAATGTGCAGCATTTAAGGAAAAATGCAAGGGCTTTTGTTCATCTTGAATTTGTTTTAAATTTTGTTAAATCATATGGTCAGTTATATTGCATCGTGAGTCGGGTGAATCCTTACATCCCTAGCCATATCCTATTCACTTGATGTGTTCATGTGCAGCTTTTTGGTCCTGACGCAAGCTGACATCAGTTTTCGTCTGCGCTAGTTCAGCTTCCGCTTTGAGTGTCCTGGCCTTAAGAGGATTAAAATTGTGAATTTGTGAGTGACGTCACTGTTGAATTAAATAAAATGCTTCTGTCGTACCCAGATTGGCACTGACGTGAATGTGAGCTTGTCCACATACTCTGGCTCTGCATCAAGTGTGTCCAGCTCAGCAATCATCTCGAATAGCCTGAGCACAGCAAGCCAGAGCATCACCACCAATGGCCCATCTGCTCCCTCTGCAGTCCGTTCTGCACCTCCTCAAACTAACATCACACCCTCCAACAACACTGGTCAGTCACACAAACACTGTTCTAACAGTTGGTAATATGTTTTTTACTGATGTTTTATTTAATATATATATATTTGTGTTCTTTTTAATTTTTTCGACATACCTCTAGGTAAAGCGCCTCCTAATTTGGCACAAGGAGTACCGCCACTGCTGCCCAGTCAGTATATCATGGGTCCTGGTGGCCTCCTTCCTGCTTACCCGGTGAGTTCATTTGCATATGTTATACAATATAGGCCTATAATTTAAATATGTCTAATCTTTCAGTTTTTAATCTTTGTCATCTCTTCCTGAAGCCAATCTATGGATATGAGGAACTACAGATGATGCAGTCAAGATTGCCCATGGTAACAAAGTCGTAGTTTTTGTATCAGCATTTAACCTTTTCTTTTCTAAGTGCAAACTAAGAGCACAATAAAAACTGACAAGTTGCATTGAGATGCTTAAAGATGATTTCTTATTGATAAATTCAATTTTAATTAATTTCACTTTGCTGGATGCAGGATTACTATGGCATGTTTCCTGGTACAGCACTAGCTGGCAGAGAGGGAGGATTAGCAAGCAATCCTTACTCAGGTAAGCAGCCATTGTTGCAATTTCTTTAAAATGCAAAGACTGTTAGACTAGAATGAGTTGCAGCACTTCAGTAGAGGTCTGCATTCCCACAAGAAGCATTGAGACCGATTTGTATTTTTAGCAACATGAGTATTCAATTTCCAAATAAAAGGCTGTAGCAGTTGTCCACCCTTGAGAGCTTTAGAGCATTCTTTTCTGACAATAGACTGCCACTTAGGACACTTCATATCAAAGAAAATGCAGGACTTTTAAATGAGTTTCTGGACATGAGATCTAATAGATTTTACTGTATTGATTGGGTGGAGAATTAAAAACATAAGCAAGTGTCCACAGCATGCACTGTAGTCCACACACGAGTCCAGCTGCGCTCTCATAGCGGGGAATTGAAAACAAAACCTTCGTTGCAGCACTAACACAACATGGGACGACCTGTCTCCCCAAACAATTCTTGTTCTTTCACTTTTTTTGGCAACACAACGTGGCATTTCTCTGCCGTCTGAACACTAACAGGTAAGAACAGTCTTCGAAGCTGACATGCTTGTTAATGAATTTGCACAGCATACACAATAGAGCGCCCTGATTGGTTTGAACCAAGTCTTTCTCATGAATTAATGCAGCACACTCAGAGACGTCACGATGCACTCGCGGGTACAGACATCCACTCTCCATGCTGGAATACATGCAAGGATATCATCACTGACACAGCTTCAAAAATTAGTTTCAAACCGGAAGAAAGAATTTGCTCGAAATAATGCAAAAACAACCAATTTTCACTTTTAGTAAAATATGTGTCCTAATAGTGTTAATAGCAGCGTGGGACACATGTATTACTGTCAACAGCTCAAAAAAATGTGTTTTGGTGTTTTGTGACTCTTTAAATTCACTGAATTTATTGACTTGTAAATTATTTTAAACCAGTCTTAATTTTACTATGGTCATGTAAAGCTACTCAATCCATCTCAATAAAACATTTATCAAAGCTATATTTAAAACTTGTATTATAATAGCTACTTTAATACCTAATGTAATTTAATAAAGTAGTTGGAAGTTCTCCATGTAATTATAAACCATATAGGTGGGGACACTGACCTGGATAGACTGTTGCATGTGCATACGTCTAGTTTATTGTAGTTTTTAAAGAGCTTATAAGAAGTGTTGAAAAAATGGCTATGTATACAACTAGCGATTGTTTGCTTGTTTGACACATTTTGTAAAATATGTGGCTAAGGAGTACGTAGTTATTATTATTATTATTTATTATTATTTATTTATTTATTTTTTGAAGGGGCAATTAAAAAAAGATTACATAAGAGCAACTGGGTCATTAGAAAAAAGTAACATGTAGACCAGTTTAGGTCTAAAATATCATTCATAATGTCTTAAAAAGGTCTTAAATTTGACTGAAATCTGTAGAAACCCTGTTAAAGACACAGGAGAGCAATGATAAAACGGTCTATATGTAGAACTCTACATGATCATCTCATCTTTCGCATTACAGGTGAGCCTACCAAATTTGGCCGCAGTGACTCCAACTCCCCAGCCCCTGCCACCAGTCTCTCCACAGTGCCCCCCTCACAGACTCAACAGAATGCTGTCCCCCAACAAAATCAAGGGCCACAGAATCCAGGTCAGGCCCAGCAGGGTCAGACCCAGGCCTTCCTCAACCCACCTCTCCCTCCAGGTTATGGCTATACCAGCCTGCCCTACTACCCCGGAATGCCAGGAATGCCCAGTGCCTTCCAGTATGGCCCCACTGTCTTCATGCCCCCGACATCCACAAAGCAACACAACATGGGCCCATCCAGCCAATACCAACACCAGGCCGGATACAGCCAGCACACGTATGGCCCAGGTAAAAACTTTTTTTTTTTTTATCAACATCAACAAATCCCACACTCCAGATCTCCTCCCAAGAGGACAAAGAAACACAAAAGGGAAGGGAAAACATGGTAATAGTAATATTGTATTATTATTATTATTATAATTAACAACAAAAAAACTATAATAATAAATATATATATATAATATAAGCAAGCAGAAATTAAGGACCAAGCCATCCATAGGCACAGTGAGCATTGCAGACTGGTGGTTTCTGCCATGCTTGCTTAGTCTACCCCAGAGCAACTGACAAACAAGGACATTGGGAAAATGGTTTTAAGCAAAATGTTTTATACCCCATACAATCATATTTATGTGCCGTTGGCATCGTTTTAGCATATTTGGCGATGCATTTAACAAAAGTGTTTTGTCTATTGATGCAAATTCCATATTTTCTTTGTCTGCGTGGTCTGAACATGATCTGGGTCAAATTTGATGAAACTCAGACCAACTGCCTAAAAACAATCAAAATGGCAGACAAAGTTTGACTGACTTTGGCATAATTGGTGTCTGTTTTCAGCATGACCCAAATAATAACAATACAACAAGTCTATAAACAATAAGCCTTTACATTTTACTATACAAGTTTGGAAGTTTCATTTTTAATTGTTGGTGAATGGTTTATTACTCTTGACCAATAGGTGGCACTCTAACCACGATTGTATGGTGTTGTGAGTGTGAGCTGCTATTAGCTGTTTCCATTCAAAATGTGAATAAAATTTAAGCTCATCTATAATAACGGAAAAAAAACTTGCAAATAAAGCAGCGTTTCTGTTCAACGAGTCAAAGAGAACAAAATCGTGACTTCCTGATAAACTGGTGTCAAACATCAAAAGTATAAACAGAATTTGCTGCAGTAGGAGAAGCTGTGTGAATTATTATTATTATTTTTATTTAATTCATCTTTTATTTGTATAGCGCTTTTACAATGTAGATTGTGTCAAAGCAGCTTCACATGCATTATAAAAAATTGAAACCGTGTCAGTCCAGTTAATAAATGACTTGCAATGCAATGAACAAGTGGTCGTGTTTGAAGGCTTGAGATATGGAGCACAGTCGCTCTTGACTGTTCTGGAGGAAATTAATAATATAATACACTAATACTGATTCGGTTACGGTGTTTTTGAATGGCCAAAACAACATTTCAGATGTTTTACAACGTTGTCAGCCTGCTGGTTTGTCTATTCACAAACATTTTTATCATCAAATGATCTCTTGTAACAAAATCACAACTTTTTTTTCTAATGCATGTACTGGAATTTGTTCTGTAAAACTGTCTCCATCGTAAATTTTGCGCATTTTCTTTTCAAATAAAAAGTTAATCTACTCAGTTATGTGCATACGTTTTTGTTGTTGTTGTTTTTTTTTTTTTTTTTTTTTTATTTTTTTTTTTCAAATGTGCATTTTCAAAATTTATGCACATCTTGCCGTTTCTATCAACTATTTTCTATGCATATATCCAAACTGTGCATAAATAGGTGGATGGAAAACATAAGCCAATGGACGTAAACACAGCCAAGTTTGGTTGGAATACGCTTGGCGCCGAGCATGGCGCCGAGCATGGCCGCCGTGTTGCGAGCTCTCAGCAAACCTTGTTGTGTTTTGTGTGTTTTACTTGTATTTTTGTTGTTTTTCGTGCTGGATGTACACGCGCTTATTGTCTACGAAAGACACACACTTCTGGAAATTGGTTCCCTCGTCGCACATCGAAAACCGGACTTTGAGTTCTTTAAAGACGCTCTGTTTACAAACACAGAGACAGAGCCCTTTGTCTGGGTCACACAACCGCGGCGACGACGAAAACGCAGCCGGAAAAGAGGAAAGAGAGCCGGCGTCCTCGTCAGACTTAGACGCCGTGGCTTTCGACCTCCGCTCCCCACCATTCTGTTGGCTAACGTTCAGTCACTGGACAACAAACTTTGCGAGCTACGGGCGCGCATTTCCTTCCAACGGGAAACAAGAAACTGCTGCATTATCTGTCTTACAGAAACCTGGCTATCTGCGGAGGTTCCAGACACAGCTGCTGAACTTTCGGGGTTCTCCGTGCACCGCGCGGATAGAACGAAAGAACTCACAGGGAAAAGCAAAGGAGGAGGTGTTTGTTTCTTTATTAACAACTTATGGTGTGACGAGAGAAATATTCACTCGGTTAGATCGTTTTGTTCTCCTGATCTGGAATACCTTACGCTTCTGTGTCGTCCATACTGGCTACCAAGGGAATTTACAGCGATTATTATCACGGCTGTTTACATCCCCCCTCAAGCCAACACAGAACAGGCGCTCAAGGAACTGTATGGGAGCATAAGCGAGCAGGAAACCGCACACCCGGAGGCAGCGTTTATTGTTACAGGGGACTTTAACAACGCCAATCTCAGGAAAATCGCTCCAAAATACTTCCAACACATCAACACAAACACGCGTGGTGATCGTATTTTGGACCACTGCTACACTCCATTCCGGGACGCCTACAAATCCCACCCACGCCCACCGTTTGGCAAATCAGATCACTCCTCTGTTCTGCTCCTGCCTGCTTATAGGCAGAAACTGAAACGGGAACCACCCACTCTCAGGACGTTTCAGAGCTGGTCAGACCAATCGGATTCCATACTCCAGGACTGTTTTGATCACGTTGACTGGGACATGTTCCGGGCGGCTTCTGATGACGACATCGAAGTGTACTCAGACACCGTTACGTGCTTCATCAGAAAATGCATAGAAGACGTGGTTCCAACAAAAACTGTCCGTATCTACCCCAACCAAAAACCATGGATCAATGGCGAAGTTCGAACAGCCCTATCAGTGCGAACCTCCGCCTACAAATCCAGAAATGCGGAGGAACAAAAACAGGCAAACTACAACCTTAGAAAAACCATCAAAGCAGCAAAACGTCAGTACAAAGACAAAGTAGAAGGTCAATTCAACACCAATAACGCAAGGAGCATGTGGCAAGGACTTAATTACATCACAGACTTTAAAAGTAATAAACCAGCCACCGTAAACATTGCTGCTTCTCTCCCGGACGAGCTCAACTCATTCTACGCCCGCTTTGAAGCTCAGAACAGCACGCACACACAGCGCGCTCCCGCGGCCGACACAGAAACGGTGAGCACACTCTCTGTCTCTGTAGCGGATGTAACGAGATCTTTCCGTCGCGTGAACATCCGCAAAGCTACGGGCCCAGACGGCATTCCCGGACGTGTACTTAAAGCATGCGCACACCAGCTAGCGGGGGTTTTCACGGACATCTTTAACCTCTCGCTCTCTCGGTCTGTGGTTCCCGCGTGCTTTAAGACCGCTACTATTGTGCCAATACCGAAATCAGCTAAAACCACCTGCTTGAATGACTGGCGTCCGGTTGCACTGACACCCATCTTCAGCAAGTGCTTTGAGAAGCTGATTAAAAACCACATCCGCTCTGTACTGCCCGCTCACACTGACCCTCTGCAATTTGCATACAGAAACAACCGCTCCACTGATGATGCAATTGCTTTCACCCTACACACTGCTCTGTCTCACCTGGAAAACAAAAACACATATGTGAGAATGCTGTTTGTGGACTACAGCTCAGCATTCAACACCATAGTACCTGCCAAGCTGGTGGAGAAGCTGCAGGCTCTGGGTCTGCACAGCTCTCTGTGCAACTGGATCCTGGACTTCCTGTCAAGCAGACGCCAGGTGGTCAGAATGAACAACATCACCTCATCCACACTGATCCTCAACACTGGTGCTCCACAGGGCTGTGTTCTCAGCCCACTCCTGTACTCCCTGTACACACATGACTGTACATCCAAACACAGCTCCAATGTCATCGTTAAATTTGCTGATGACACAACGGTGGTGGGCCTAATCACAGATAATGATGAGACGGCCTACAGAGAGGAGGTGCACTCTCTGGCGCTATGGTGTCAGGAAAACCACCTCTCACTCAACATCAGCAAAACTAAGGAGCTGGTGGTGGATTTCAGGAGAGAGAAGAAGGAACACACTCCCATCACCATCAACGGCACACCAGTTGAGAGGGTCAGCACTTTCAAGTTTCTCGGAGTTCACATCGCTGAGGATCTGACATGGACTGCTCACACAGACGCAGTGCTGAGGAAGGCACAGCAACGCCTCTTCTTCCTCAGGCGTCTCAGGAGGTTTGGAATGAGCCCCCACATCCTCCGCTCGTTCTACACCTGCACTGTGGAGAGCATCCTGACTGGCTGTATCACCACCTGGTACGGAAACAGCACCAGCAGCAGTCGCAAAGGTCTACAAAGGATCGTGCGAACTGCTGGCCGCGTAGTAGGAGGTGAGCTTCCCTCCCTCCAGGACATCTACACCAGGCGGTGCATGAGGAAAGCCAGGAGAATCATCAGTGACTCCAGCCACCCAAGCCATAGACTTTTCTCTCTGCTACCCTCAGGCAGACGCTTCCGCAGCATCCGGTCACGCACCAGCCGACTGAAGGAAAGCTTCTTCCCACAGACTATCAGGCTGATGAACACTTGACACACCTCACACAAACTCTTTTCATACCACTCACTGCACACCATCAACATGTAGCATGCACTGCACTTTAATCAAACCATACTTAAAACAATACTGCCTACAACTACCTATTCACATATTCATCGTCTTATACGTACTGCTGTCAACATTGCAATTGTACATTCTTTTGCTCCCCTTTGGGAGTATTTTGTTGCATGTTGTATTTTTGCACTGTGTGTATTTTGCGCTGTCTGCATTTGTGCTCTGTCTGTATTTTGCACTGTCTGTATTTTGCACTGTCGTTGTATCTGCACTGTCGTTGTATCTGCACTGTCGTTG
>CAIGQQ010031477.1:3900-14275 GCA_903798035.1 Danio albolineatus
ATCTTTCCTAAATGATGTATTCTTTATTAACCCTCATGAACCCTGTTTCTCTTTACTGACCCCTCTAGACATTTGATAAGCAGGGTTTCCCTACAGCAGCTGGCCCTGCATTCAGCCTGCCCTCAGCTCTGGGAGGGACCGGCCCCCTTAACCCTGCTGGAGCACCTGGATACGCACCCGCACCCTTTCTTCATATCCTGCCCCATCAGCAGCCCCCCTCACAGTTACTGCACCACCACATGGGTCAAGACACACAGGTACACCTAAAAGACATCAAAAATATACAACTGAAGTGTTTTAAGCATGCCTCACAGTCAGGTTCGACTTAAACTATTGTAGATCTAGTTTTTGAAGTATTGTATGATTGTACTACATTTCAAGGTACATTGAATCTCAGTATATGTGACCTTGAGTGACGTACACTTTACCTACATTATTGTCAGGTGTTCTAACCTGGGGGTTGGGTCTATAGACGATGCCCCCGTCGCAAACCCGCTCGCGAAAAATACACACTTTGGCCCTGTTTACGTTAATAAGTTTTAGTTTTAAAATGACATTTTAGAACAAAAATGATCCACATCTACACAGGCGCTTTATCTTGTGTTTCTGAACAGCCCTCCGTCCGCTGAAAACGCACATCACGTGACCAGACACACACACTGTCATGTGCTCTTATGAGCTCCAGCTCAGCAGGTAAGAGCAGTGCACGTCGGACGGTTTATCAAGGATGTACCGCTGGATTGCGTCTCACTATAGCTGTTAAACGTGATATTTAATTCATCTTATCTCTATCTAACGACTCTTCAGTCTTTTGAATCTATCAGGTAACGCATCACATCATCAGTACACTGCTTCAATCATTCGCTTTCACGCTTGTACTTAGTCATTTTAGTGTAAACCTCAGACACTGTTGGTTGGTTCTTGTTGGTTGTGCACCTTTTTTACCAACCAAGTTTGTGGACATCATTATGATGACATGGATCACTCTGCTTATTCAAGCCAGTGTCCCGTGGAAAAAGTGATGGACAGGTGGCAATTTGTGTGTAACTTATCTTCATCTATTATTTGGTTATTAGTAAAACTTGATAAAAAATAGTAAAAAATTGATCAAGTTTATTAATTATTCATGAATAATTAATTCACTGCTGCCTATGACGACGATGCCATCGTCCAACGCGATGTTTCACATTAGACATCATATGATACTAACTATACAACTATACACCCTATTAACTATACATAGTGCTCAGCCTGTCATAATATAATTCCTTCTGGAATATGTCATGATACCCTGTACACACGTTAGCATATATTTATCTATCAGTTACACATCTTCTTCTATTAGTTAATAGCAACAAAGTCACTACAAACAAATCACTACAAAGCAACAAAACTACTGTATTGCTTTTTGAAAAGAAAAAAAAAAATTTACAGTGTCAAAGCTAAGGGTAAATTAATTCATTTTCATAAACTGCTGCTAAACAGCAGAACAATACTGCTTCACTGGCTAGCGGCGATAAAAAGGAAAAACCCTCTTATGGGCCCCTGAGGCATGAGTATGTTTTTTATGAGCCCGCCTGAAGAGCGAGCGGTTTCGCCTTCTCATTTGCGTCCGCGTCAGCGTCGAGCTGATGATAATAACGTGAGCTTGATTGACGTGCTTTTGAAACCCGATCCTGTGCACTTGATTATTGACGTGCTTTTGAAACCCGATCCTTTCAGAAACGGACAAACGCGAAAAGCTGGAAAAAAACAAAGGAGCAAATATTTTTTTCAGCAAACATGAAACTGCTACATTAAACTATTACTATAACCTTCTGGACTATTATGAACTCGGAATGACGGAATTACTATTTAACAAGAGGCTACATGTGCTGTGGGCTCTATTTCGTGTTGTTTTTGAAACCAAATAAGGACTAAATGTATACTGTGTGTAGTTTTATTGTAATTGGTAACAATCGCAGACAGTAGGCTATTTCGCATCCTTGATCTGCAGTTATAATCAGATCATGTTCATAGAAAGGTTAGTAATGAACATTTATACAGCAGTGTTTGTGTATAATAAAGCATCTGTTTTTTGAAAAATTCATATCGTATGATATGTGAACGACCCGTTCAGCTTTACTGTAAACATTTCCTCGAACGAAAATGACATCGCCTAAAACTTTCTGTCGTACACTAAGCCCACCAAAAGAGTACCCTTTAGCAGTGGTAACGCAAGCCTGATAAAGGTGACCCATACCAACCCGTACTGTACTGTACTGTACCATTCAGTGGAAACGGGCCATTATTTGCATGACAAATGTATTGCCAAAGCCGTTATAAAGTTTACATTAAAATAAAAGAACATGCATATATATATATATATATATATATATATATATATATAATAAAAACGCAGTATAATACAAATACATATAATAATCAAACAAAAATATAAATAATATATTATTATTCAATATATCATATTATTATTCAGTATATCATATTATGATTAATAATATGATATACTTAATATGATATATTGAATAATAATAATAATAAAATATACTGAATAATAATATGATAAACTGAATAATAATATGATATACTGAATAATCATGATATTTGACCACTCTTCAACAGTAAAGGTTATTCCACTTTCCGTCTCCCATTTTTCTTTTATATAATTTGAGGAGTGTGTTTTTATACTTTTCATACTCCTATATATCAGAGAGACTTTTTTTGTCTTTGAATTGTCCTTTTATTTTCTGATCATAATTTCGCACCAGGAGGTTTCAATAAAAATCTTGGTTTTCCAGTAGAAAATTCTCCTTTAGTTGCTGGAAGCTTAATCCCTCCTTTTTCAATGATGGTGCTAAATGAGGAGATTGCCTTGTTATTTTGTAATTTAAATCTGTTATTCAATCTGTTTGTTGTAAAATCTGAATCATAAGCAATCCATTCTAACACTACAATGTTTCAGCAGGTTCAGCGTTATGTAGTTTTCATAATGTTGATCGTTTAAATATCTTACGGTGTTTGAAATGGTAAGCTTTGTATGGGCTAATTGGGATTTGTTTTGTTCTCATTGTCTGCAGGGCCAACGCAGTCAGTCCAACAGCATGCAGAAGAGTCAGAGCAAGCCCAACTACAGCAGCTCTCCTTACTGGGCTAACTGAATGCACCGTTTATACTGTTAATGATGACAAAAGCCCAACATCTGTGTGTCCGCTCTGTCCTGCCTCTAACACGAGATGCTATATATATATACTCATACACTGTATCAGTTTCCCCCACCCCCCTCCTCCAAAGTTCTCCTCTACTTCTCCATTTTCTTCCTTCTCTGAATTAGGTTGTTCATGTAAGATATTTATGTAAGTATTTATATATACTGTAAATGTTACAAAAGAAAAAACTGAACGTGGTCAATGCGGTCACTCCATTTTATTTTTTTGAAGGACTGTTGTTTTTGTTAAAAACTGCAAAGATGTAGCAAAAAATGACTAAAAAAGGAAGCATTTTGAGAAACTTCAAAGACATTGCAGTTAGAACTTAAGAGCACTGATGGTGGAGGAGGGTGAACTGTAGGCGTTTTATCTGTTCAGACATCTTGAGAGGCTTCACAAACATCAAGAGCGCACCACTCACGAGTGCTTTCCTCTAGGGATTGTTCTCCAGTATAATGGTTCTGAAATGTTTGTCCTTGAAGGAAAAAAAAACTGCCCATAAATTTTATATTTTACTCGTATCGCCATCTAAATAAAGGTTCTGAGCTATTCACTCATGTTTTGTCTTGCTTTCATAATGTTTAAGTGACGTTTTAAACCTGCATTAAGCCATATTATAGTATTTTTAACAAAGTAATAGTTTGCAATAGTTTATATTAACATGCTTAAAGTTCTGGACACTGTCCTGTGTGCATGTGAAGCTTTGCACTAGTTTTAACTGTTCTGAACTGTGTGTGTGTGTTCTACATTAGAGATCTGCGTGGGACTGAATTTTTAGTCCTGCTCCCGCCATGTTTTATTCCACACCTGACTTTAAATTGGGTACTACCAAAAGTGAGAGATAACAGATGAAAGTGTAGGTTGTGCAAGGATTGTAGACTAAGGCCCAATCCCAATTCTGCCCCTTAGCCCTTCCCCTTACCCCGACCCCTCGTTTTGCACGTTCACGTCAAGGGGTAGTGGTGTCCCAATTCTCTTTAGCTTGAAGGCTAAGGGCAAGGGCTATACACCCCTTCGAACGAAGATTTTTCGGGACCACACTTAAAACGGAGGGGAAATTTTCCCAGAAATTTTCCCAGAATGCACCTGCCTCAGCGGCAGGATAGCTGAACCCGGAAGTAAGGAGATCCACAAATTAGTATTTTTGTCATTAATACGAATTGTTACGACTAACAAACATATGTTTTAATATATTCATAACCACATTCGTCTTTTACCGTCATGGTTTAAAAAAAAAAAAAACGCTGAAAAAAAACCCCGCTAAATTTCGCAATCTATAATCCAGAACCATAACTCATGTACAGCAGCAGTCCCACAACATTCTGACACACGATGACACTCGGAATACCCTGTCAGTAATGTCTAGTGTCTGGGAATGAGCTTTTTTACAGTGTCTGCTTGTTTTCGTGTGTTTACATAGATCAGTATGGCCATGGAGTAAATGCACAGTACAGTTACGATCTTATTGCCACATTAGATCGTTATGACAACACATAACATACGCCTTCAGTGATTTCCTGAAGATAAACACCAAACAATAACACAACTGGAATAACTCCAGCAGTCGTGATCGTGTGATCTCATATGAAGCAAAAGATTGTGATGACGTGTGCAGGTGTTGAAGTGCTGTCCCAATTCTTAGGGGTAAGTTTTGAAGCCCTTCCCCTTAACCCTCGGTTGTAATGGCCAAGGGGTAGGGGTACAAGAATTGGGATTTGGCCCAAATGTCCATTTTGTTTGCCCCATTGTGACGAGACATGAGTACCCATGTTTGTGGCTGTTAAGGCACTGACTCTTTCAAAGTCCGATTTACATACATATCGCTCTCTCTCTCTGGAGCACTATGTTATTAGACTGCCCGCTCCCGGTCAAATTACACCATGGTTTCCGACCACTATCACGTTTTATTCAGAAATGTATTCCTGTGCCGCAAGAAATCTGGTCTGCTCTGGGATCTGGAATGCAGACCTCTATTCTACATCATTAAAATGAATAATATTTGAATTGGCTTTTATTTCCATTATTCAGATTTAGTATAGAAACATTACACACCCAAATCTAAGTATTATCTAAGTATCTTAATATCTAAGTATTTTTTTTGTTTTTTTTCTGTTGAACAAATAAAAGGTAAATTAATCTGCTGTAAAATAGCTCTATCTATGTTTATCGTCTTATCCTGAAACAACTATTTTTCAAGAGTTTACACTTAGCTGATAATTGATAATAAAATGTATTTGGCATGCTGTCCCGGGAGAGAGCCCTGAGCTCAGAATATCCTTGAGCCTGGGGCTCCCTCCTGTTTAAAGGGCGAGAGGAAAGTTTGAGCTCAGGTAAGTCTCGAGAACTTCCCCCGCTTGTGAACGAGCTGAGATTTATCTGACTAGAGTTGCCTTAAGATGCTATTTAAAAGTAGTGAATTTACTTATGTAGTATGTTTTTTTGGACAGTGGGAGAAAACCAGAGAACCTGGGGAAAACCCACGCGAACACGGGGAGAACATGTAAACTCCACACAGAAATGCTGACTGGCTTGGGGAGAGGCCGAACCCGCTGAGTTCTTGCTGTGAGGCAACAGTGCTAACCACTGGGCCACTGTGCCGCCTTATCAGAGAAAGGGAGGAGTTGGGGTGGAAGGGGGAGTTCTTCAAGAAGAAGATGGCCAGAGTACAAAGCTCTGGTAATTTATAGTGTCAGGATTCGTCTGAATGGTGCAATATGCAGAGCTGATGTGGTACCAGCTGTGTTCAATCATAAGCACGTGATCCTCTCGAAACTAGTTTATAAATAAACCCCACTTACCGAATTATTATTTTGTTGCATAGTCATTTATCTCTGCTGTCTCTGTTGCATCGTCAAACTATCACCAAGAAACTCCTACAGTTAGAAGAGGAAATTACCCTAAAATTGATGTACAACCCCAAATGACTGGATCATTATCCCAAAGTGTCGTTGAATTCTTGGGCTTTTAACTGCATTTTAATGTCACTCCAGGTTTTTTTAATTTTTTTTATTTTTAAGATGAGGTCAGGTGATTGAGCTGGCTACTCCATTTCCTCCATCCTCTAGGCCTGAAACGAAAACTGCAGTCCTCACAAATTTCACTAGCCATTTCCCCTAAAAGGGAATCCCTGCAGTCATTTTAAAGTTCATTTCACATTTCCAGGTGAATGATCAAAGCATACATGCACAAACCTGTGACCTCTTGATTTTGACTGGGGGAGCGAGTCTGCTTTATATGTACACTCCAGCACCTGTATGTCAATGTGATTGTTGATGTCACAACAGTGTACTTTCCAAGGACTTAAGGTGTTCCATTTTAAACCCATTCATGTACATCGGAGTCAACGAGACAGTGGAAAGTTAGGTAGTGAAGGACTATAAACAATTACACTGGAATACAACCCAACATGTTCTTTACTTTGTTCTTTGTCTTTCTGAAACACTCCTTTCAGGGGCATTTCCTTATAACCACTGGGCAACAATCTCCAAGGATTCTGATGTATTCAAACTGATTCATGATATCCTGTAAATAAGTGTCACAGTATGAGAAACGATCACTACCATGATTTTTGCACCAACTTCCCAGTGTACTGATGCTTGTAGTACCTTAGGGTGATCTTATATACTGCTAGATCCAAAAGGAACAATTTTACTCATAAGTTTCATAAGTCTCATTATTTTTATCGTTTACATTTTGCATAATGGGAGTTTCTTGTTGAAAACTTAGTTTCAAATGTAACTACACTTGAAGGTTATTTTAGATCATCTTTGAGATAATAATTGGCTGATCCTTTGCCATTTGGATCCTTCTTTGATGCTTTTAACTAGTTGCTTGTTTTGTTTTTCACGTGTTTCAAGCTTCCACTTTACAGCATTTGAGATCATTTTTGATGAACATCTAAATTTGCTGCACTTTCTTATGGGTTACGTATATCTGTGCAGTATTACAGTGAATTTATTCTGTGTCTTGCATGCAGATGATGTTTGTTTACTTCACCAGAGCACAAAACAAGTTCCATAAAGATGGCGAGTTTGTGGAAGTACTGGACTGGCCTGCACAGAGTCCTGAACTTAACCCAATAGAACACATTTGGCCTGAGATTGAGCCTGACATTCTCGTCCAGCATTAGTTCCTGATAATACAAATGTTTCTTGAAGAATGGTAATGATGTACAGTTTATCCTGTATGTGTGAAAGGGACTATTTAAGATATTTCCCAACATTTTTTTAGCAATATAGTGTACATATTAAATTGGAGTTGCATGTTTTTGCCACAAATAAATGAGACTGAATGAGTGGAGGAGATAATGGTGGAAAGCTTATAGTTCAAGTTTGGACAAAGTGTCAGAGAAAGCTCATAGATGATGAGGACTACAAATCAATATTCAATTAAAAAAAATAGGGGAAAAAAAAAACGACGACTGGCTGATATTAATTATAAAGATCATAATCTTATTTTTCTAAAATTTAAAGACTGAGATAACAAAACACAACAAAGCAATCAGGTACAATTCTTATTCATACAAATAAAACAACAACAACAAAACAATTATAGAAACATTAAACATTCCAAAAATCACATTGAGTAAATGTAATTAAAAAACACACGCTAAATGTAGGTTGTTGACATGACAACGCATTTTTACTGTCACACATGACAATAATGAATAGTTAGCATTGTCATCATTTAAAAAAACAGTAAATGTTAACACATGGACCTCTTGTAAGAACTGCTGCTTTATGAGCCAAATTTCAAAACTGTCCTATGGGTGTCATGGTTTCCAAGCATTTTTTACTAAATTACTCTTAATTTTGAAAATCCTAAAATGGTTAATAAATACCTCAGGCCTCATTTTACAAGTGGTTATTTTAGTAAATGGAAATCATTTGTTTCATCTGTATATTTACAAAAACAAGCTTGGTACATTTTGTCATGCTGATTACTAGGGCCACACGGAATCTGCGCGTGCAGAATTCCGCAGATTTTTAGCCCATCATTGATTCTGTTCATTTACTTGTGTAAATGTATATTTAATCAGTTTTCAAATTAATTTTAGTAATAATATTGACGAATATGAAAATATTTATATGATTTATTTACAAAACAGTTTGTAAGGTAATATTTTCTGTGTTTTAGTAGATATTTTATATGAGAGACTTGCTTTGTTTACCAAATAAAGTGGATCTAATTAGATTCGCATTGTAAACATTAAATAAATGTTAAAAGGTATTACTTTTCATTTATAATATTAAAGTTTTATTTATGATACTCCAAAATCCAAAATCATTCCGCATAAATCCGCAGATTTTTAACAAAATACTCCGCAGAAATAGCAAAAGATGTCCGCAGATTCCGTCTGGCCCTACTGATTAGCATAATTGGTAACACTTTATTTCGGTCCCTATTGCACATTTTGTTGACTAAAAGTTCCATTGCAACTACATTATTGAGTATCAGTAGACTGTCTGCTTAATATCTGCCGATACTGCTCCTTCAACAGACATTTAATTGACCATAAGAAACTTTGCAAGTACATGTCAGCTTACACTAACCCCAACCGTCTACTTATAATCTAATGAGAATTAGCTGGCATGTAGATGCAATGTAACTTGAATTTTTTTTTAAAATGTGTTAAAGGGACCATCAAAATAAAGTGATGCTGTATATTTTCAAGAGTTTTTTTGTAATTAATTGTAATCATTTTTTTTAAAAATAGTAACCCCTTATATGTAATATATGTAACTTCAGACTGCATAATTATATCAATTTTTGTTTAAAACTTCATGAAAAAAAGGAATTTTCACTGCCTATTTGTTGTAGGGATAATTTCCAGTTTTAACCCAAAAATGATCAGTCTGTCAGATGAAGAAGAGCCGGAGTCAGAGATTCAATTAAAAAGAAAGTTTACTGAAGATAGTTTGCTGTTTCATCAGCAATAACACTCGCAAAGAGCTCCTAGGGCGCTCTTCACAAATCAACAACTATTATACTCGCACATAACATCATTAACTGTGTCACATATACACTGGTGTAAGTAACTAATTACAAATACTCAAACTACAGTAGTTGAGTAGTTTTTCTCAGGAATTGTAATTTACTGAGTGGTTTTAAAAATGTGTAGTTTTACTTTCCCTTGAGTACAGTTTTAGTGCAGTATTGGTACTTTTACTCCACTACTTTCCTTCAACCTGCAGTCACTACTTTATTTCTTTCTTGTCTATGGTCATTGTTTAAAGTAGAAAGATCAGTCCGGTGATTCCTGTCCAATTAAATCACACATAGAATGTAATTCACATCATACTGAACAACCTCAAGACATGGGCGCTTTATAAATGCAGCAAACCTTTTGGAAACATTACAAATGTCTAAGATGTCCAAAATCTTTACACATAATAATTCCGAGACTTTTTATAGACTGCATGTCACTGAAAATGATGTATTCTCGACTGTATGATGACTGAAATCACCAAACAAGCCTAAAACAATTACTAAATGGAACGAATGAAGAATGGAAGGAAGGGCCAAATAAAAGGAAGGACCGAACAAGGAATGAAAGGAAAGATCGAAGAACCAAATAAATGAAGAATTCAAGGAAGGACTGAGCAAACTAAGGAAGGAAAGAAGGAACGAACGAATGAACAAAGGACCTAATGAAAGAAGGAACAATAATACGAAAGAAAGAATGAGCAAACAAATGAAGGGAGGAAAGAAGGAAGGACCAAACGAATGAAGGAAGAATTCAAGGAAGGACTGAACAAACTAAGGAAGGAAGGAAGGAACGATCAAACGAATGAATGAACAAAAGGACCTAATGTAGGAAGGAATATCTGAAAAAATATGAACGAACGAAACAAGGAAGGGAACAAACGAATGAATGAAGAAAGGAGAGAACAAACAAAAAATTGAAGGAAGGTTGGAAGGAACGAACGAAAATAGAAAGATCCCTAAATACACTACATGTTGTTTTGGCAGGGATGTGTAAACCTAACATTCTGTAAACGCATCAACATTTCTACAGTGTAATACTCACTACTTACTACTCTTGAGTACTTCTAAAAGGGCTACTTTTTACTCATACTTTGAGTAATATGTACTACAGATACATTTACTCGCACTACATTTTTGGGCAAGTAATGGTACATTTACTTGAGTATGATTCTTCAGTA
>CAIGQQ010031477.1:14675-29675 GCA_903798035.1 Danio albolineatus
ATATATATATATATATATATATATATATATATATATATATACTGTTGGTGTTTTAACCTGATTGGTTAGAACATAGATAGACTTAGAAAATTTCCATGTGTTTGTATGCGTACAATTCTGAATGATATCTCAAGCATATCAACATCAGATAGCCACTATGCTGTTTAGAGCTGACCCCAGACTTGTGAAAGGCTCCACAATTGAATAGAACACACACACTCAAAGTACAATCTGTTTCTTGCCCAAGGCTGAGTGTACTCTCAGCCGTCTTCATCAAAACTGGTTAAAAACCGGTATAATCTACATTCAGGCTGTTGTTATATTCTCACTACACAAAGTCTATCTTGAATAAAAAGGAAAATCACTTCAGACTGTGTTAACACATACAACTGGAAAAACAGTTGTTTTCAATCATCAAGCTCTTCGGTTTCTCTCAAGAGTCCTCCATGACCTGGGTTGGTGGCTCCTGAAAATAGTTACAAAGAGACAGGCACTGAACATTCTTATATTAAGCCATGTGTTCACTTTATTCATTCATTCTTTTCGGCTTAGTCCCTTTATTAATCTGGGGTCGCCACAGCGAAATGAACCACCAACTCATCCAGCATATGTTTTACGCAGCGGGATGCCCTTCCAGCTGCAATCCATCACTGGGAAACATCCATAAACACTCATTCACACATACACCACGGACAATTAGGCTTAACCAATTCACCTATAGAATATGTCTTTGGACTTGTGCGGGAAACTGGAGCACCCGGAGGAAACCCACGCGAACACGGGGAGAACATACAAACTCCATACAGAAATGCCAACTGACCCAGCCGAGGCTCGAACCAGCGACCTTCTTGCTGTGAGGCGAGAGCGCTACCCACTGCACCACTGAGCTGCCCCATGAAGAAATTTAACATAAATAGTTTTTGACATGTTTCTGAAACACTAAGACATTGATTGGCTTCTTTCTAGATAGAGAAAATGTATTTGAATGTGTTTCAGACACATTTTCAAAAATTATTTACCCCAATGTGACAAAGTCAGTTATAAATGATGGCAAATCAAAACAAAGGAAAGGTCAAATGTACAAAGAAATATGGAAATTATTTTAGCCTTAAATACTCTAGAAATAAATAGTAGTGAATTTGTTTTAGATGTGATTTCGTAATTAGTCCCATAGAGGGTTAAACAAACAAATTAGGTTGAACATGACTAAAATTAGGCGACACAGTGGCGCAGTAGGTAGTGCTGTTGCCTCACAGCAAGAAGGTTGCTGGTTCAAGCCTCTGCATTTCTGTGTGGAGTATGCATGTTCTCCCTGTGTTTGTGTGGGTTTCCTCCAGGTGCTCCGGTTTCCCCCACAAGTCCAAAAAACGTGGTACAGGTGAATTGGGTGAGCTAAATTGTCCATAGTGTATGAGTGTGAATGAGAATGTATTGATGTTTCCCAGAGATGGGTTGCGGCTTGAAGGGCATCCGCTGAGTAAAACAAAATGCTGGATAAGTTAGTGATTCATTCTGCTTTGATGACCCCGGATTAATAAAGGGACTAAGCCGAAAAAGAAAATGAATGACTAAAATTAATGTGTTTGTTTAAATTTAATCCATATAAATTGTTTGCAACAATTTTGCAGAAGTAATTTTTTTCAGTGTGTGTATGCATTTTACCATAGTACATTATTCAGCCTGTGTGTATTTCCTGCATTTTGTTTTGTTTAGCCTATTATGTATTTGGAAGCCAATCCCTGTATTTAATAACGTACTGTTTATTGTCATCTACTCTTGCTTGGATAATGCAAGTTCATCTAGCCATTATTAATGTTTTTTTATTAGTATTTAGGTTGTCACGGCGGCGCAGTGGGTAGCACAATCGCCTCACAGCAAGAAGGCCGCTGGTTCGAGCTTCAGCTGGGTCAGTCGGCATTGCTGTGTGGAGTTTGCATGTTCTCCTTGTGTATCCTCTGGGTGCTCCGGTTTCCCTCACAAGTCCAAAGAAATAGGTGAATTGGGTAGGCTATTGGGTGTTTATGGATGTTTCCCAGTGATGGGTTGCAGCTGGAAGGGCATCTACTGCGTGAAACATATGCTGGATAGGTTGGCGGTTCATTCCGCTGTGGCGACCCTAGATTAATAAAGGGACTAAGCCAAAAAGAAAATGAATGAATGAATGAATGAATGAATATAATTATTTAGATGTTGTTTTTTCTTAGAGCTAAGGAATTGCATTCTAATTAGTTTACACTGTAAAAAAAATCCTGGTTACCTTACATTTTTAGGCTGAATCCAATTAACCTCATGAGTTGAACTTAATAATGGCTTAAAACAGCTTGCCTAACTTATAAAATTAGGTTAGAACATGATTAACTTAGTTTAATAAGTTACAATGACCTGAAAACATACTCTGGAAAAAAATAAAATCACCATTTATTCAGCTCACAGTACTTCGGTCATATATACTAAGAATTGTGAATAATTATTGATTACATAAAAAATGTTATGTCAACAATATCCGCTAAAATGTTGTCTACATGTTTATCTGAGTTTTCTGGACAAACATTTTTGTGTTGAACAGGAATGTTGATATTTAAATAATTCACCCATGCGTGACGCCACGATCGAAAACTAAGCTTGTTTATCTGTTGCTTGTAAGAGATGTGACACAGCGGCACAGTTGGTAGCACAGTTGCCTCACAGCAAGAAGGTTGCTGGTTTGAGCCTTCACGTGCGTTTACTCCAGGTGCTCAGGTTTCCCCCACAGTCCAAAGACATGCGGTACAGGTGTCTGGGTGTGAATTTCCCAGTACTGGGTTGTAGCTAAAAGGGCATCCGTTGTGTAAAACATATGCCAAAGAAGTTGGCGGTTCATTCCGCAGAGGCGACCTCAGATGTATAAAGGGACTAAGCCAAAGGAAAATGAATGAAGTATTAAGTTTAAAACAGGAAATGATTAAAAGCAGAATGATATGCTAACTAGTACTAATTAGCCTACTTATTTTGCTAATTTGAAAAACATCCACTAAACAGAAAAAAATTATTGACTCAATAGCAGTAATAACTCAATAGCTCTTCTGACTCTGGCCTTCGTGCTGTCCCTCGGTACCGCCTCTCTTCAATGAGGGCAGATCATTTAGTGTCATTGCACCCAAACTTTAGAACTCTTTACCATGTTCACTCCGCTCTGTAAATAATATCTCAGAATTCAAATCATTACTTAAAACTCACTTGTTCTCTGAATGTCACTCTTCTCATTGCTACTCAGTGCTGACCACTTTTTTGGACCCAACTTTACTCTACATATTTGTCTCGTAGGTCTTGTTTTGTAATTCCAGTTTGTTACTTTTGATCCCTTGTATGTTTGCAAGCCTAATGTTGTCTCTATGCTAATTATTTTCTTTGTTCTCTATTTCCAACTGGGGACACCCATCCCGAGGCCCTCAGAGACTATGCAGCGCCACGGATTCGATCCAAGACCCGCAACGAGACGGTTCCAAGGCTCCATAATCCTGGACCTCACTGTATCCTGAGCAGCTGCTTGGCAGAGTAGAAAGCAAGAGACGGATTCCTGTGACCCTTCAAGGACAGCCTCGAGTTCTCCAACCTCCGGCACCTAGACTGCAGCTAGAGCTGCGCACTGATGGATTACTCTTCTGTGTTTGGACTCTAAGTAGTGAATGTTAAACAACACTGAACTAAACTGAACTCAAACATTAATAACTAAACTGACATTTTCAATTTACTATAACCTTCTATGTGAAGCTGCTTTGACACAATCTACATTGTAAAAGTGCTATACAAATAAAGGTGAATTGAATTGAATTGAGTACCTGTCTAATCTAATCTCTATCTGTTTACTGTTTCTCTCAATGCCTGCTTGTATTATTTCTTTTGTTACATTCTTTGTAAAGTGCCTTGAGCTCTGGAAAGGCGCTATATAAATAAAAACTATTATTATTAACTGTTGCTTCAGTTAATGTGACAAGAATATCTTTATTAGTAAAATACAACAATCAACATTGAATAAACTAAATAATGTTAGCTGAACAAAATATTGTTACTGAGAAAAACTAAAAAACTAAAAAAGTTCTTACTGCATCAAGTTGCCTTGTTTTTTTAAATGTTTTCTCAACAATTTATTTTTTACAGTGATGTGCTGTCAGGATTAATTGATCATATATGTTTTTACAGTGTATGAGCAACAGCGCTATAAGATGAAAGCCCTTTAAACTTCAATACACGGCAAAAATGATTCAGTTTTAATGCAGTTTAGCTGGTACTTTAAGTAACCACTGGGCGTTGATTTTTCACAAGAACTAGCCTACTTTCTGTAGGGGAAAGAGGTTCTCACAGATGGGTTTAATTGGAACACGCGTTACAAATAACAGGTGTTCCTCAGTAATAATTAAACTGACACAAAAACTCTCACAACGGGGTGGAGCCCGTTTGCAGCCACACAGAAGGATATGCTTATTTGCTTTAACACCAGGTAACTCGAACTAATATTACTTCTCCAGGTGTTTTCGAATTGTTTAAAGAAATATACAAAAACATATGTGAACATATTGGCCGAGCTTGTGAAGTTTGGCGTCATGTTTTCGCGTTTAAATTTCGACGTCATTCGAAAACAGACATTTTATAATGTCTGTAATGAAAACGATGACAAATGCTCATCATAAATTACTTTAATAAGGAAACAAGTAGAATAGTGGACGAAGTCCGTTCAAAAGTGAGCATCCACCCAAGTCAATCCAAAGAACATCACAAGCAGTGAAGCCGACTTTAGCTGCGTTCAGGCTAACAGATCCAGCGCGTGGTTACATTGAGAATTGCTACACCAAACAATAGCTATAAAAAGATATCATGCGTGCAAACGTAATGTGAAAATCTTTATAAATTTGGCAAATGCTAAGTGTCATTCTACAGGTAAAAGTGTGGGTGATTTTATTATTTATTTATTTTTTCTCCAACATTTAAAATTCCACATTATTCGATCAACTTTAACTTTATGAAAACTCATGGCAGCTAAAACTAAATGGCAGCTTAAATGTTTTTTGTTTTTGTTTGTTTTTTGTTAAATAAATTTTATACATTTAAAAGTCACATGTACTTTGTCTATTTTTACCAACATTTTGGCCATATTAAAGTTCTGAAATATTATTTCTTGATATTTATTTTTTTCCTGATGCATATCAGAAAAATGAGTAAAACAAATAAAAAAATAAGATTATTTTAACACCAGTGAATTTTCATGAAAATGCGTTTTACAAAATGTCTCCTGCAAGCCATCTAACTACATTGACAATCATGATATACTCATTAAATTAAGAACATTTATTAAGAGATGAATTCATTTATATTCTGTTAAGTTAACAATAGAAAAGGCAGTTGGTGACCCTAAATGCTACATTTTTTTATTTTTATTTTTTTACTTAAACTTTGTTTTTAGTAAACATAGTTATCAACAATGCAAAGGCAGTATTCCTCAACATTGACTTCAATGTGTACGGCATGGTGGATTACAATATGAAACAAATTAAAATATTACAAATTATTTATATGCACACTAACATTTACGAATATATACATGTATGCATACAGAAACCTGTAAGTACAGAAGTAGAAAAGGGGAAAAACTATATACATAATGTCAGAGAAGTACATAAATGAAAAAGTGTATTAAAATTATTAGAAAAGAGATCAAACCGGAATAGTTCATTGTCACCTATATCTAAAAATAGAAGACACCCTAATCGTTTCTCCTATGTCATTCTATTGAATCTAAGTTTTGATAATGGTTTAATAATTCTAAGTTTTAATAATGAAGATCAAATTATCATGTATTTGGTTCCAATGAAGAATTGTTGAAAACTTTGCTCTGTTAATGAAGCAGTTGATTGCTCTAGTTTAAACGATGTAGGAGATTAGGAGGGAACCAGGAACTGATGATTATTTTCTTTGCAGCTGTTGATTAATAAAATTAATTAAATAAAATTTGAATAAAAATGTTAATAAAATTGATTTGAAGTCAGGGTTATTGAAGAATCCATTATTCAATTCATGGTTGTTTCCTAAATTTGCAACAAGATGGTGGACACGTTAACCCAAAAATTGTAGATTGTGGGACATTCCCAATTATATGTTTTTTAATCATGAGATTAACTGAAGTTATGACACCAAAGCAATCTTTGTTCCAAAATTATTACTTTTGTTAAACTGTAACACCAGCCACAACTACAGGGGGGAACTACTTCCATCATGCATTTTATAATTTTTTTTTTTCTTTTTATGTAATTTCATTTGATTGTTATCTATGCATTTTCATATTTTGAATGGTAGAAAAATCATTTTGTTTTGTTTTAATCTCAAAATAAAGCTGCTTCTTCTTTTTTCTTTTTTTTCAAGCGTATTATCGCTGTTAAGTTTAGGGTCAGAAAAATGCATGTTTCTTTAGAATGACCCAAAATCTAGAGGTTGTGTTTGTGAAGTTGTTTGAGAGCCACTGAGCCAAATTATCTGGACTGGATCCCTTAAAAAAAATCTGAATTCTTATAACTAGCTTGTCTTGTAACACATTATTATTATTATTATTATTGCTGTTGTTGTGGTTTATTAACAAGGACTAGCATACAGTCCCATACATCATTACACAAACCAAGTGTTTTTTTATGTTTTGTTTTTTTTAAATATAAAAAAAAATAAAAAAATAGAATTCATAATCAGTTCACAAACGAATGCACTTTGCAAAAATTCTTTGCTTCTGTGTGGTGAGTTTTAACAAACAACCATTTATTGTCCCTTTCTTGTCCAGAAATGTTACGGTATTGTAAAGAACTGCCATGTATTACTGCATCAATATTGAATGATTTAAAACACAATGTCATAACCTTTTGCTTCAATAAATGAGTATGCAGAGTCTGACGGTTTGCTGGCCCATGAATGCAGATATACTTAGTTTTATGAAAATTCTTTCTACAATTTTAGGTTGTGTTCTGCATGAGAAGTTTGTTTAATTAACAGGAACCTATTATCCAAAAATCACTTTTATATGTGGTTTAAACAAATGTGGGGCAACATTCTGTGAATAATTGGCTTCTAATGGTACAAATTTATTCATTTTTATTTTTTTTAAAGTCACACTTCATTTATAAACAGTCTGCAGAAATGCTTTGACATTCTGCCTTTGTACATGTCATCAAACAGCGAAAGCCCTGCCCACTAATAGAAACCTCTGGTGAGCATAGAGGACTTTAAGCTTGTTTTTGAATCTGCCACTATCTACTAAAAGAGGGCAGTTTCAAAAAGTTATAAAACGTTATTTGTGGGGTTTCTGTAGTTTTAGGCGAAACTTCACACTCGAGACATTAGAGACTTATTTTACATCTTGTGAAAAGGGACGTGATGGGTCCCCTTTTAATGTATGGGTAGGCCAGAAATGATCTGAGTTTAAAGAGATTGCCATTATTTCTTCTTCATTTACTTGTTTCAGACTGGTTTGTTTATTCTGTTAAACACAGAAGATATTTAGAAAAAATCTGTTTGCTGCAGTTAATGGTTAAGGGTTCTTCTTTAAAATATCATCTTTTGTTTAATAGAATAAAGAAACTCATAAAAGTTTGGAACCAATTGAGGGTGCGTAAATATTGAGTACATTTTCATTTTTTGGACAAACTTCCATTTAAAGTTAACTTTTATACGATTTACATTTTGAAACATTTATTTTTAGCTTTTATAGATCCAGTAAAAAAAAAAAAAAAGTCACTGGTCAGCTAGTAAAAAAACAAACTTGCTGATAAGGCCACAATTCTTTTGCAGAGTGCTTCTGAAGGATGAACAGCGGCGGACCAGCATATCCATTAGCCTCTCTGTATGTCGGTGACCTTCATCCTGATGTCACAGAGGCCATGCTATACCAGAAGTTCTCTCCTGCTGGACAGATCATGTCCATCCGTGTTTGCCGTGATGTAATTACGCGGAGATCCCTTGGATATGCTTACATCAACTTCCAGCAGCCTGCTGACGGTGAGGGCACTCTTAACAAAGTGTTTCATTGTTCACAGTTGAATTGAGAATACTTTTTGAATTGAGAATACTTTTAGTAAGCAAGAACTTTTAAGTACAACTGTAACGTATATGAAAAAAATTATTTCAATAGCAAAACTACATTTTAAGTGATCGGACGACTTCTCTAAAATCTGCATGCTAATTTTTCTCTACATTTAAGCGGAGTGTGCCCTTGACACAATGAACTATGAAGTCATTAAAGGTCGCCCAATCAGGATCATGTGGTCACAGCGAGATCCGGGTCTGAGAAAGTCTGGTGTGGGAAACATCTTCATCAAGAATATGGATGAGTCTATTGACAACAAGGCTCTTTATGACACCTTTTCTGCTTTTGGTAACATCTTGTCATGTAAGGTACATTCTTTTTCAATCACTGTGCATTTTATCTATTTGATGGACTGGTTGACTTGAAGGCATTTTTGCATCAAGTTGAAATAAAATGAAACTTCTATTGCCACTAACGCATCTCACAGTAACCTTTTTCTTCATTCTAGGTAGTTTGTGATGAAAATGGCTCAAAGGGTTATGGGTTTGTACACTTTGAGACCCAAGAAGCAGCTAACAGAGCAATTGAGACGATGAATGGCATGCTTCTGAATGATCGCAAAGTGTACGTTTTATTAACGTTGTATGTGGTACAGAGTTCCTTTAAACCCACCGGAGAAGCTGAGTCAGTTGTTCCACTCTGGTTACCACATGGAGATATTGTTCAGATTTTGTATTTCAAGATATTTGTTAGGTTTTTGTTTTGAAACCACATCAGTTTGTAGTACTCGTTTCTTGCGTATTCATCCCAAGCCTTTGTGGCTAATGTCAAAAGGCAAATCTTAAGCCATTGACAGCAGACAAATGCAGTTATTAATGTGCTTGAGTGAGATGGAGAGAACGAGGGTGTGAATTTTTATTTTTATTTTTTCATCTCTCAACAGTGTGGCATCAGAATGCCTACTCATTGCAAAATTTAAGAAATTATAAATTAAAGAAATTATAGAGCAGCACTTTTTATATTGTATATCAGTGGTTCTCAACCACACACCTGGGGTACCACCAGCACTACACGTTTTTCATATCTTTCATCATTTTCAGATCTTGCAGTCTCGTCTAATAAGCTGATGTTCTGAATCTAGTGTGATTGGTTAAGGAGACAATAGAAAATATGCAGTGCTGGTAGTTCTCCAGGAATGTGGTTGAGAACCACTATTGTATTATATAAAGCAGTGCTTCTATACAATCTGTATTGTTTTTGTGCATTTTGCATGGGAGAAAGAACAGGAGAGAGTGGT
Source organism: Danio albolineatus (assembly GCA_903798035.1). Lineage (NCBI taxonomy): Eukaryota > Metazoa > Chordata > Actinopteri > Cypriniformes > Danionidae > Danio > Danio albolineatus. The sequence goes on from CAIGQQ010031477.1 coordinate 24,011, forward strand.
TTTGGACCAGATTAGAAAATCTTGTAGCAAAACATGGATAAAAGCTGTTATTTTGATCTTATTTAGTGTGTGATGTGGAACTTTAAAGGAGTCAATACATGCCTAGAACTTTAACCTTAAAATAGTTTATTTATTTATTTTATTTTATTTTATTTTTAAATATGTGAATCTAACACTGTTTTTTTGATAGTATTGAAATTAACTGTTAATTTACAAGTTATATCAGATGGATTGGATTTTGTGTAATTTTTATTGAATTTTTTTTATCCTTGTCCAAAATGCATGTTTTCAGTTCAATACTGAAATACGCAATCTTTATTCAAGTCAACAAATTACATTTTTCTGGCTTGGTCTACTTTAACTGAATCCGACTTTCTTTCTTTTTCCAGATTTGTAGGGCATTTTAAATCTCGTAAAGAGCGCGAGGCAGAGATGGGAGCTAAAGCTGTGGAGTTCACCAATGTGTACATTAAGAACTTTGGGGAAGACATTGACAGTGAGAAACTGAAGAACATCTTCACTGAATTTGGTAAAAAAAAAAAGAATTATGCAGAAAAATTTAATCCCTGACTAATATAAATATAAAAATATATATATTTTTCAAAAAGAATACTCCATCTCTTACTTGTTTCTGATTCACAGGCAAGACTCTTAGTGTCTGTGTGATGACTGATGAAAGGGGACGCTCCCGTGGCTTTGGATTTGTCAATTTTGTCAACCATGGAGATGCTAGGAGGGTAAAAGCGCAAATACAAATATATCTTGGTAATTATTATATGGTAGTGGCAGGTGAATAGAGATTTGAAATTGTTCCTCTTTGTGGTAGGCAGTAACTGAAATGAATGGCAAAGAGCTGAATGGCAGGGTGTTGTATGTGGGTAGAGCTCAGAAAAGACTCGAGAGACAGGGAGAGCTCAAACGCAAGTTTGAGCAAATTAAGCAAGAGCGCATACAACGTTACCAGGTACACTCATTTATCTGCATTGTTACCAGCATGCGCTGTATCATCCTAATCATGTGAGAAGAATTTGCATTCCTGATTTCATTTAGAAATGTGTTGTGATGCATGTGTTTCTTTCATTTTAGGGGGTTAATCTCTATGTGAAAAATCTTGATGACAGCATTGATGATGAGAAGTTGAGGAAGGAGTTTGCACCTTATGGAACCATTACCAGCGCAAAGGTAATATTAAAAGCTACATATGTCTTATTTAAACAAAGGCAATGCTATAGTTTTAACAACTGAAATAAGTGTTTTGCAGTGCTGAATAGTTTAATAAATAAGAATATCGAGAGTTTGTGTACCACCAGTGTGTAACTGTAAAGTCTACAATCTCCATCATGGCTTTATTTTAGTTTATTACTCAGAAAAAATAAATCCATGGAATGCTGTGTATGCTTTATACTAACACACCCTCATACATTTCCTGGCTTTGGTGTGGTCAGTTTCTCTTTTTTTGTGAAAACATGGAAATACAGCACTGAAACTGTATTAGTCATCATCCTGACTCTTTTTCTTCCATACCTAATAGATTAATAGCCTTGTGAAATACAATATAAACAACTTGAGTAAACCGTTTTATAGGTTGATCATGTTGAGAGGTTGATCAGGCCATTTTATTTATTGGCATGACTTTTTCCCCCTTTCTATTTCATTTCTTCTTTATATTTAAGCTATCTATTAGAGGTGAATTTGCTCTTATGTTTTGTTTTTTATTTTTTGGCTGCATAATCCAACCGCACTTGAGCGTCATCTTTCAGACTGATAACCAAGTCCTGAAGTAGCTTTCTCTAGCCAGTACACTGTCACCATTTCTTGTAGTGTTGGGTGTTAATTTGCGCCAAATGTAACAACTATTTGAAACCATTTTTTTCCCCTCCTTTCTAACCCATAGGTGTGTTTTACCAAAATTGAGAGTCCTTTTAATGTTGTTCTAGATTAGCAGAGGTTTTTCCTAGTTGCTGTTATCTGGACTTTTTGTCAAGTGTCTTGGATGCTAGTGAGTCATTTTGGAAGGTGTGCCACTTCTGGGAAGGTCTGCTACTGTGGCTTTTTTCCAGTTGGAGCTTAATTCTAATAACATTTTAGTATCTGTCAGCGGTTTCACATTTGGAACACTGTTTTAGAGAGAAAAAAAATAGGATGTCCCAAACTTTTCTATGCCTGAACATGAACAAGACCGAGGTTATGTTGATTGGTTCTTCCAACCAACTAAATAAAACTAAACCTTTTAATATTAACCTGGATGGCTCTGTTGTGGAGCTCCAGGCCAAACTAAAGAACTTGGGGTTAATATTTGATATAAACCTAACATTTGATTCCCATGTGCTGTCCACTGTAAAGACTTTATTCTTTCATCTCAAAAACATTTCAAGAATCCGCCCTATGCTGTCCTTTTCTGTGGCAGAAAAATTGATAAATACTTTCATCTTTTCCCGCTTGGACTACTGCAATGCCTTACTTGACGGCATTTCCAAAAGTAATATTAATAAATTACGAAATGTCCAGAACTCAGCAGCCAGAATTCTGACAGGGACTAAAATTAGAGAACACATTACTCCTGACTGGTAACCAGTGGAGAGATTTCAGAACAGATCTCGTATTGATTTTAAATTCCTCATGCTTGCATACACAGCCCTGCATGGTTTGGCTCCACACTATCTGGCTGAACTTTTAACCTGGTACTCTCCCGCACGCGACCTCTGTTCCTCTGCCTCTGGTCTTTTAACAGCCCCCATCACTCGTCTGCGTTCTATGGGTGACCGGGCCTTCTCATCTGTGGCTCCAAGGTTCTGGAACTCTCTACCACAACATTAGACACGCTGAGTCTTTTAAATTGTTTAAATCAACCTTGAAAATACACTACTTTACACTGGCCTATTCATGAGGTGTGCATTTTTGATTTATGTTTTTTGATATTGGAATGTTTTATCAATTTTGAATGTTTTTAGCAATTGTGAATGTTTTAGCCTGCCTGTGAATGATGCATTTTTACTGCTATTCTAAACTGTTTTATATCGGTGTGTTTTCTTGTGTTTTCTGTGTAAAGCGCTTTGAGAAATACGTTTTAAAGGTGCTATATAAGAATAAATTATTATTATTATTATTATTATAACATTTTAGTATAATTTAAAGTGTATTGTGTTTTTTTTTTTTGTATTCAATTTCAAATACATTTGTGCTTTTTTACGTTTTTGTAGAAATCATTATGCCTCATTGTGTATTCGGAAGTTAAAATTAATCACCACTCCTAAGCCTTTCTGCTGCTTCTAGTTTTGCTCATGCTGTGACGCATCCAATTTTCAGGACAGTAATTCTCTATAATTCCAGTTTTACAATCAGTTTAATATTTTTTTCTAAAGTCATAGTCACTTGGTCAATATAACAGTCACACTTTATTTTGGTCTGTTTGTTGAATTTAATTTACATTGCAACTAATTCAAATTCTCGATTATAAGTAGACTGTTATGGTTGGGGGTAGGGTTAGTGTAAGTTGACATGTACTTGCAAAGTTTTTTTTTATAGTCAGTTAAATGTCTGTTTAATGTCTGTATCAACAGATATCAAGTAGACAGTTTACTAATACTCAAATGGACCATCGAAATAATAGTGTTACCAATATCAATTATTTTTTTATTTTTTTCGTTAATCTTGTCGATATTATTCATGATTCACACTCAAATCACTTTGTTTATTTTACATTCATTAGGTGATACAAAACACAAACGTTTTGGCACAATGCCTTCCCCCTACAGTCCTCTCACTCCACACTTTTATCCCACAGTCAATCACATTAGGTCATTAGTTAGATGGCCACTCAATCTCATTAACTGAAATTCCCCCAAAATTTCTCATGTGTTCTGAACCGCCTGCTCGACTATTATTCTGACTCCACATTGCATGTCCTGCGGTGTGACTTGCGTATTCACAGTGCGTTATCGATGCCAAAACGATATATTGTGCAGCCCTAATGGACACTATGACTTTTGTACTTGGGTGCTAATTTCAGCAACTAACTGTTAAAAAGGGGGGAATCAGTCTAACCTCAAACTGTAGTTGACCGTCTACAGTTTGGAAGGTGAATTTAAAAACAAGCAGTCTTAGTTCTGCCCCCTAATAGTTTGCAAACTCCTAATCGACAGGAAGAGGGTTGGTAGACAAATTTTATTAATCTCTTAGATTTATCTTTTATATGTGCTTAATTTGAAAGGATTCATGCTCTCTGTGATGGATCGTTAACAACTGGTCTGTACATCTTTATCAGCCTTGAATATATATTCCAATCAATCTATTAACTTATTATGGTGTGGAAGTTGAACTCTAGTGCTATTCACTGCATGACAGATGGAGATCCTGCTGCCATTACTTGATCTTAAAATAGATTATGATGTTGTTGTTGTTGTTGTTGTTTTTTAATTATCCTTCAGAGACCCCTTTTAATGAAATCTGAATAAACAAGCTTTCCATTGGTTTGTTACGATTTAGATAATATTTTGCAGAGATAAAGCTCTTTGAAAATCTAAAACGTTTTGAAATTTTTGCCATGAAAGTAATAGGGGTCAATCAAGTTGACCCATACAGTTGGCTATTGCCAGAAGAATACCATTTAAACAAAAGATGCAAATGCAAAAACTCTTGAGTGCCATCTGAAATTTTCTTCTAAAATGAGCATTTTTCTCAGCCTGCTATGTTTTTTCAGTTATTTCACATTAAAAGGCAATACATATAATTGGCCCAATCCCAATTCTACCCCTTAGCCCTTGCATGTTCATGTGAAGGGGTAGGGGTGTCCCAATTCTTGTTTTCTTGAAGGCAAGGGCTAGATGCAAAGATTAGTCTTGAAACAAAGATTTTCCAGGACCACACAAAACCAAGGGGTAATAAAATTTCCCAGAATACACCATCAAAAATGGCAGTGTAGCTGCACACGGAAGCAAGGAGATGCACAAATTATTATAGCAGTCCCACAACATACTTTCACATGTCACTCGATGACACTTGAATACCCTGTCAGAGAAGTCTAGTGGCTGTGAATGACCTTGTCTGGTATAATGTTAATGTTGTTTTTGTGTGGTTACATAGATGAATATGGCCACTGTGTAAATGCACAGTACAGTTACGATCTTATTGCCACATTATATCGTCATGATAACATGTTGCCTAAAGTGATTTCCTGAAGTTAAATACCAAAACATAATGCAACTGGAATAACTACAGCAGTCGCCGTCATCAATCTAATATGAAGCAAGTGATTGCAATGACATATGACTTGTGCAGGTGTTGTAGTGCTGTCCCATTTCTTATAGCCAAATTTTAAAGCCCTTCACCTTCACACTGTGTTTCAAGGGCCAATGGGAAGGGGTAGGGCTACAAAAAAAGAATATATTATGGCCCAATCCCAATTTTATATAATTAAAGTAAAATTACTGAACCTACACCTAGATACCTGTGAAAAATCCTCACTTTAAAAGATAATTCCAGATGACATTTAGGTTTTTCCATCTGAACTCTTTATTTGTAGCCCAGGGTAACAAAAAGTATCTTACAGATGTTGTAACTTCTTTCAAATAAACCAATTCAAATGGAAAGGGAAAGTTCTCTGTGGAGATATTCAAGTTTGTGTCTCTAACTTTTATAAACCGTAAACAAAGCAAGCACTAGTTTA
>CAIGQQ010031480.1:0-12972 GCA_903798035.1 Danio albolineatus
AAGAACATCAAAGCTGACGCACTCTCCCGCCTTTACTCACCTGACCCTGCTTCTGATAATCCTGAGTCCATTCTACCACCTACAGTGTTCTTGGCTCCTATCCTTTGGAGATTGGATGAGGAGATCCGTGCCACCCACGAAGAACCTGTTCCACCGGAGCTTCCTCCCAACCTCATCTACGTGCCAGTCAGTCTCCGTGCCCGCCTCCTGGAGGATGTGCACACGTTCCTCGGCTCAGGACACCCGGGCAGCAGGCGAACCCTCTCACTCCTTCGTGCCAGGTACTGGTGGCCTAACATGGCCACCGAAGTCTCCCAGTATGTCCAGGGATGCTCGATCTGTGCTGTTACCACCACTCCTCGCCATCTACCCGAAGGAAAACTCTTGCCTCTGCCCATTCCCCACCGGCCCTGGATACATCTCAGAGTCGACTTTGCCACAGACTTACCACCATCTGGAGGTTATACCACCATCCTCGTAGTAGTTGACCGGTTCTCCAAGCACTGCAAACTCATTCCCCTCAAGGGACTACCATCCACTTTAGAAACCGCTGAGGCCCTCTTCCAGCATGTATTTAGAAACTTTGGGATCCATCTTCTGATCGTGACAGTATGTAAGTTTTTGACTCTTCCAAAGCATAAAAATACAATAATATGTTTGCAGATATTTAAGTAACATGCTAAGTGAATATTCTTGTTTATCTGAAAAACAATGCTGATGTCAGATATTCTGCTTTGAAAATGTGCGTTACGTGCTGGAATGTCTGTCTTTGTTTTGGTTCTTTCAACCCACCAATTATATTTCAGCATGTGGTGGAAAACTGCATATTTTATTCAGTCAGTCAGTAAGGCTCTCAAAGTATACATCTTTGACCAAAATGTGAACTCTAGTGGACAGTAAAAGCCTCCGAAATGAGACTCAGATTCAGAGTTCCACATGAGGTGTTTATTATTGAGCAAATAATATAAATATTATGAACATAAACAATATGTGAGCAGGTTACATTGGGAACATGATGCGATTTGCAGTGATAAGCAATTTGGCTGTTTGCACCAGACAAAACACGACAGAAATTTAAATACAGCCAATGAGAAGCACAGAATAGTGCACTCACTGCACTCAAATGAAATGGTAAGGTTTATAATCTAATTAATACATATTAAAAATCTTTAACATTATTAAATGTAACAGTATTAAATGTATGCTGAATCACTCCAGTTCTAAATTCCAAATGGTTGTTTTTATTTTGAAGGTCTGAGGTGAACTATCTGCTGCTGCTTTCAGTAATATGGCAGTAAATGTCATGTGAAATGGCATTCAAACTCACATTATTAGCATTTAATGCTGAATAAAGCACATGAGGTATATCTGAGGTAAACATTGGCAGTTTCCTGTTGTTCACCTATGAGAAATAGAAGACGTTTCTAAAAAAATAAATTTCAGGTGTTGGTTAGGACAAAAAACTTCTTTTAATATGGAAAATATTCCTTCTTTTGTGTGCCGTTGCTTATATTTAGAACACGCCTTAAATCAGCCTTTAATAAGGTTCCAGAAAGCAGGTAGGACAAAAACAGAATCCAAAAAAATAAAATAAACCAGTAAATAACAGGGTGAGAATGTGGTAAAATCTGAAAACATGGTATAAATAAGACAGGGGCTTTTCTTTTTTTTCTGGATTGCTTTTGAAAATTGTTGGTTGGGTATGGAGAAGTGTGTGGGTGGGTCAATCAATAAAATTGGTTGGGTTTAGGGAAGGAGGAGGGTGGGTCAGTCGATTGGTCGGTCAGTCATTCAGTCATTCAAACAATCAGTCGTCAGCGGCCTCTGGTGGGTTTACGCAAGAACAGCATGCACAAACGGCACTCGCGAGAGAAATTTGAGATCTCAAAAACTGTACACAGCGGCCTCTCGTGGATTTGCGAAAAACAAAAAGTGTAAAAATACGTACCTCCCGGGGCGTTTTTCGTGGCCTCGAGAAACGTACATTGGACTACATTTCAGAATAAGCCTGGGTTGCCTTTAGCAGAAGAAAGACATTTAATTAAATTAAATGCGGTTAAGAACCACTTTAGAAAGTTTTGAAATCTTCATTTTTCGGGGAACTATCCCTTTTAATGTACAAACCAGCTACCCGATCTAAAAATACAACAAAAAATTTCCAAACACATACCAACCAATGCAAATTTGTGTAAAAGATGTCTAATAGACATCTACATAAACATGGATGTGTTGGCTAAAACAAGGTTAAATTTGGGCTATTGGTAAAAGCTAATAGATGTGTAACAATAGCCCAAAAATAGACCAGTCATCAAATAGACAGACAGACTTCACATTTGTTCATTCAATCCTTTGCATTTGATGACTAGTGTATTTTTAGGCAATTGTTAGACATCTACAGTATTAGCATTTCACTGTCAGCCTACATTTAGCCATATTTTAACCATCTATGTCTGGATGTCTATTTAGATGTATTTTAAACACAAAAAAAATGCTTACTGGGTAAACATGACTCTCGATCATTTTCAAATTCATACACTTTGGACAGCGAATTCAAAATTATACGTTTTCATTTCCTAAAAACGCAGCGAGGATGGAAGGCCACAACAGAGAGAAAAATATGCGTATATGAGAAAAATGTATTGGTGAACATGCCTTTATCTTATTGTTTGGAGCACAAGTCGGAAGTGTTGACACAGAAAAGTTGTTTAGTTATTAAACATATTAATTTTCAATATACCATAAATTAGGCTTTTCAAAATTTAAATCCAATTCCCCTGGTGAAGATGAGCTTGTATTTCCATGTTTTTTCCACTAGGAAAAAAATAAATGTTGGTTTTTGAGTCTAAACATTACATGGTCAACCAAGAATCCTGATGGCTTAAAAAAAAACATAACCCACAGTGTTTTTACACGGCCAGTGCATATCAAAAACCTGAAGGAAAAGTGGGTAAAAAAAACAAAAAAACAAGTTAAGCTGTTTTGACCAGCACTGAAATTAATTTCCACTCTCTTACCTCAGAAAAACAAACAAAAGAGTTTGTGTACAGAAATGACTCACTCCCTTATTATCGCCTATTAGACTTCCATTGTACGTTCACGACTGTCAACACATATTTTGTTTGTTTTCAGAAACGTGCAGATGAGCTTAAATCACCTCATGTGTTAACGAGCCCTGAATATTCTGCAACATTCACCCATTTTCTCTCTTTGAATCAAAAATACTAAAGTCAACCTGGAAAAGAAAAAAGGGCAGTCATTTTAACATATGTTGTTGAATTAAGCAAATATTTCAGGTTCCAATAAACGCCACATGCATTCAGCAAACACTGGGAAGTGATGCAAATTAACTACTGCAGCTAGATATACAAAGTCAAGTAATCATCTTTAAAAGATCTGCTGGTCATTTAAATAACGGATGTAAATGTGTCCTAAGCAAGCGTTCCTTCCGGCAGTAATGGGGCCAAACGTTCTGCTTTGTCCCCCTGATTGTTTAGAATGAAATGACCTCCTGCACACATTCTCTCCCACTACTTTGTACAGTTGAAGTAAATAACTGTGGTCGTACAGCGACCCGCTGGTCAAGACCTCACCCTCATACACCCTGACCTCCTCTTGTCCCCACACACACGCACACACACACACACACACACACACACACACACACACACACACACACAGGCTGGAGGAAAGCACGAAGCGTCCCTTGTGTGGGTGACAGCGCTTAACATGATGCTGATATTTTCATGGGAGGAGAGAAAAGGATCCGCTCATTCAGCCTGACCTTCATCCTACCCCGAGGTCCTTGGCTTGACTCACACACAACAACACACTGTGGCCACTGATAGCACGGCCAAAGCCTGGCACAGCGCTGATGAACACGCTACCATTTCACGGACATGCATACAAATGATACATGCTAATGCTAACAAATACAGCACAAACCAGAGCAACAAGTGACTGTTCTGAGTGAATGTATTGTTTTTTTTAACATTCTGTGCCGTAAGAACACGTCTTCTGTCTACAACCACGCCCACTTAAGGCATCTCAGCCAACCAGATTTCAGGATTTGAGAATGTGCAAACAGATTTAGCCAACGTTTAAAGAGGATTATAATCAGAATGAAGGGATTCGCTTGAGAAAATGGAATTATCTGTGTGATAAAAATACACAATGAGGAACACTTCACTGTTTTGAAATTTTTACCATTTTTGAATCCATACAGCTGATCTCCAGGTCTGGCAGGTACACTTTTATCTTAGCTTAGCATAAATCATAGAATCAAATTAGACCATTAGCATTGCTCTCAAAAATTGAATTTTTTTTCTTTTTTAAAGCTTACCAGCAGGCACAATGATATTACGCAGCACCTGAAAACAGCTCAGGACTCCAGCTAGATAACTGGATAACAATGCTGTGTAATATCATTGTGCTTACTGCCATCAGGGTATGGCAGCAAAGTTCCTTAAATATTACGCTGAAACAGGAGTAAAGTTTTTAGCTGTATCAGCCTAGAAAATAGCGACTATTCATTTTATAGCGGTCTAATTAAACAGTGTGACTACAGAAGAGTCAAGCATTAAAGGGCCACGAAACACCAAAACACATTTTTTGAGCTGTTGACAGTCATATATGTGTCCCATGCTGCTATAAACACTATTAGGACACATATAATTGTCTAAAAAGTGAATATTGGTTGTTTTTGCGTTATTTCGAGCAAATTCGTTCTTCCGTTTTGAAACGATTTTTTGAGGCTGCATCACGCCGGTGAGAGCCATGCGTATTGTCCCGCGTGGTGACTGGAAGTCTGTCCCGGCGTGAACAAATTGACGTCAGTGAGTGTGCGTCATTAATTCATGACATAGCCTTTGTTCAAACCAATCAGCGATCTCTATTGTGTATGCGGCGCAACTCATTAATATGCACGAGAGCTTCAAAGACTGTGTGTACGTGTTGCAGTGTCCAGACGGCAGCGACGCCACGTTGTGCTTCCAAAACAAGTGGAAGGAGACGCAGGTCGCCAGTGTTGTGTTTATGTGCTGCAGTGAAGTCTTCATTTCCCGCTATGAGAGCACAGCTGGACACACACACGCGCGCGCGCGCGCAGCAGAAATGTGTAAGTAAGAAACTTTATTTTTTCACCCGAGAGCTTTCCGCATCTGGAAATGGTTTAAAACAGACGCCGCTCCAGTTCATGTGGATTGTCCTGGTCTAAAGATATGGTAAGCCATCAGTGCTCTTTGTTTGTTTATTCAGATAGAAAAGTTAGTTCTTAGTTAGTAGCTCATAGAGTTCGTAACTCTGTCAGTGTTTAAAGACAGACTTTTGTCAAAATGATTAAAGGGCACATACATTAACCCTTTTTAAAGATTTTATATCACTACTATGGTTGTTCTGAGTGTGCCAGTCTAGGTTTAGATCAAAACACAATTCAGATTGTTTTATTATAATGTGTTAAAAAGTGTCATTTTGGGGGCGTGTACACAGGTTGCTGTTTTAGGGGTGTGTTGCTTCACATGCAAATTAGTTTCGACTTCCCGCCAATCTTAACAAGGGGGCGGAGCCAAGAGCGCCCCTGTTTTGTGTACAGCAACACAGGCAGACAGAGAGAAGCATTCAGCCGACGTGTACGACCCGGACCCGGACTCAGACACAGAACAAGCAGAGACCACTGTTGAGGAATTAATAATCTAAATGAGCCAGAATGTGCCAGAGTTGTAGTTACAAAATCATTTATGTCTTTGTCCAGTTTTACAGCCGCTATGTAACGATGCATGCATCATCCGTAATGCGTTTGATAAAGTTCGGCAAATCAGAGTTCTACAAACAAATACAGACAAGACATAAAGATATCCACTAAGATAAACACTGCATTAGTATGATTTATATGCAAAAGGGATCGCGGATTGTTGGAACTGATCCATTTTTCAAAAACAATTTACTCGCGAATACCGAGTGGAATTGTCCCGCATTCTCAAAGCAGTCTGCGCAAACATACGACAGTTTAGGTACGTTTTCAGGCACCTGGTCGTTACAGATAAAACTCAGCCACTTAAGGGCGTACTCACACTATGTACAGTTGCCTCTAACCGGGCAAAAGCACGCTAGACTCACCTTCCGTCTCCCCGGACGGCCCGCGGTCTTATTGCATTTGGGCCTGAGCACGCTTACGTCATCTGATGCGCTGTTCAGTGTAAGACAAGCGCTCTCTGAGATTTCAGTGAGATTTCTTGTTATGATTATATCGTTTTAGTCGTTTGATATGCAGTGACACTCAGTCAATATTCTGCCGAACAGATCAGCCACTGCTGACACTCATAAACAATCATAAAGTTCTCGTGCTGCAGGAATTAGAAGGTTTAATAATTTACGACAGTGTGCGTTCATTAAACAGTAAGAATAATTAATAAATCCATATGAAACAGTCCCCAAAAGTCACGTCTCCTCTTCAGTTTGGGGCTTAGGCGCGCTTTGCACTATCACTACAAGCGTACCGCGCCAAAGCCCAAGTGAACCGGGCTCTTCCAACCGGACCAGGGCCGGCCAACTGTACCGTGCCTGAGCCCGATTCAGCGCACTTGAGTATGCCCTTAAGCTTCTGTTGCTCATTTCCAGGAAGACGATGAAGGCTCTTGTGTTGAGCCTTGCATCCAAAAACAGCGCAAGGGTGTTCCTTTGGTGGCATCGCTTCGACTCACACTAAGAAAATGGCGGACGTGAAACAAGAAACTTATGCAAATATGGTAACGCGCGCCTGTCAATCAATATGGGTGGGCGGGGGGACCGCACTCCTACGTAAAGTTGCGGTCGATCTCAAAACTGCTCCAATTGGTTCACCGTTTTTATGTTGTTAAATTGAAAAAAAAGGACTGGGTGTGTTTATACCACCCCAAAATGACCGTCTATACACTTTACCTACACATATGACTGTCCAAACAGCTTAAAAAGTAGATTTTTCATCAAAGGTGCCCTTTAACTGTTACCGAGTTTGCAGTACGATAATATCTGTACAATATTAAAGACTGAAAGATCCGCTGTAAATTCTGCTCTCCGAGGGTAAACACTGCAGTCAAACAGTTTCCTTGTGTAGAATTTTCGCCGCATTTTGTGACAGGATAGTCTGCGGAGGGATTTTATTTCTGCCTTACGCCACGCAGTATCAAACACTCCATCAAAACAACACTCTTAGCAGTTTCTCACACCTCGTTTGTCACGGGGGACACGCAGGAATTGTTCCTGGATTAAAGTATAAGTGCCAAACTGCCGCTAAAGTGAACAAATTAATAATTTGGCTAATAATTAGATGACTGATGTGATGTCAACGTAAACAGTCACTTCTCCCTCTGCGTCTGTGTGTGTGCGTCGCTTATTTGAAAATAAGCGCGTGCACAAATGGAAACTCCCATCTTTATGCAAAACCTTCCCTCATGCCCTCCCCTTACACTCCCTCCTAAACAGAGCTGGACACGCCCACTTTCCTGAGCTTTTCCAGACTGTAGGTGTGAAAACACCCAGCGGAGCCAGGGGGGTTTCGTGGCCCTTTAAATAGGAGACATATCTTGTCTCTTTTTTGAATTTTTAGAGCGAGATGCTAACGGTCTAATTTGATTCGATTATCTATGCTAAACTAAGTTAAAAGACCCATCAGACCCGGAGAGCTTAAAAAGCCCCTGTTATGCATTATAAAAGGTCATATTTTGGTTTTGTGTGTCTCCAACAACAGGCTTATATCCATGCAAGGTCAAAAAACACTTTTATTGTCATATAAAATGCATATTTTTTTAATCTAATTATCATCTCCCATTTGATTCGTTCTGCGATACATTTGTTTTCAAATCCCTCCTTTGCATGACACTAATCTGCAGTGATTAGCCTGATAACCTACTGATCGGTCAGATTGTTCAGCATGAGACAGAAAGAGATTCCCACCATGACTAATTAACATTATTAAAGTAGCCAGAGTGCAGAGTATATGTATGAACACAATGCAGGAGTGCATTAAAGCAATGCAGTAACCATAAGTAACAACAATGACACACATTCAGAAGAAACTGCTCCATATGAACTGTGTACTGAGAAAAACGTGTCCCATCCAAGTCCCATACATACAGTATTTTCATCAAATAGTCTTCCTTCCTTTAACAAATGGCCAGCGAATCTCCCATTCCAGGGTAGGTTATTGTAGTAATCATCAGAATTTCAATCATTGATCTTCATCTTCAGTCAAGGTTAATTCAATGGTTTGAAAGAAAAGGTGCGTTCACATTTTTCTGGATCCAGTACTTCATATTTGGTATTGTTTTGTGTCGACGACAATACAAACAGGCAAAAGATCCAGACAAACAATGAATTTTGATTTAAACCTCAGCTGGACATTTCACTTCACTTAGAGCTGTGTTACACACTGCATGGAAGGTCATTTTCAAAAACCCATAATGGGGCTCTTTAACAAAGCCTGAACAAGAATATTAATTCATGTCGGCATTAAAATAGAATATCAGGAAAAAAAATTAAAGAGCCCATATTATGGGTTTTTGAAAATGAGCTTGCATGTAGTGTGTACCACAGCTCTAAGTGAAGTGAAATGTCCAGCTAAGGCTTAAATCTGAAAGTGCACAGTGTTTAAAACTATTAATTAATCTATAAAAGAGTGGACTCATCGTTCTTCAAATAAATCGTTGTTATAACGAGTCTTTAGCCGTTTCGGCATGACGTGAACACGAAACATAAGCCCCGCCCACTAGCTGCACGCGCAGACCCCGGGAAAGTTGAAACTCCCTGGCTCCGCCCACAGACAGGAAGAGAAAGTGGAAGATGACAAGCACTGTATCGCATTCAGGTTAAATCATGTTACGTCGTGGACGCAGTGCTCTGAAGTGTGAGGGGAAAGTTGTGCTCTTTTCCCTTCCTAAAGATAAAGCTGTGAGAGTCAGTGCGTGAGGCATTTTTGCAAAAATAAACCTCAGCATTAGCCCAGCTTTGTGCTGTGTTCCCTCTGAGGAGTGCTTCTAAAATCTACACTATTACAACGGGGGATTCGCCGGGCGTCATTAAAGGAAGGAGCACGGGGAGCACCGGGACGTTTCCCAGTGGCCTGACGGCTGATCTGGCCTGCCACCGTGAATCTGGCGTGCACCCTCTATCGAACCTCTCCTTCCCCCATTTCAACGTAAGTGTGATTAAAACTGTTGCCTCCCTGTTTTCTCTAGCTTGCAAATGATGTATTTAATTGTGTTTTGAAAACGCGATGCGTGTCGCTTTGTTTACGGATTAAAATGCGTTTGTGAGCTCGTATCCCTTTGCTGTTTGTCGTTGCTATGGCCATCATGGGCTGTTCCTACTCACGCGCGGCGGTCATGCGTCGTAATGGGTCAGCTTTTGCTGCTGTGTGCATTAATACTGAATGTCTGTCGCTGTTTTTTTAGTTATGGTTAACAATAGAGTAATATGCTGGGAGATTGGGGAGGTTGAGGTTGAGTTGAGCGTGTTTTGGGCGCTGCGATCGGACCAATGTTGGCGACCCGGGGGTTTCACAGACCGTACCAAAACGCTGAGGACCGGGGGGTGGTTTTCCGGTAGAAATAAATCGGGAGGGTGTCGTTAGATGGGTCGGAAATACGGGTTACTCCTGGGAAAAACGGGAGTGTTGGCAGGTATGCTCACGTATTCACTATGCCGTGATGGGCATTCTCTCGCGCTGAGCGCTGTCGACCAATCGCAACAGACTGGGTCATCGACTCATCGGTCCAATCAGCGCAGTTTAGCATCGCGCTAAGGAGTTGTTTGGGAACAAATGAATCGCTGAACGATTCATATGGGAGTCGCTGGGATAATGAGGTAAAAATAAATGCAGATAATAAGACAATGGATGTGTTTTTTGACCTTGCATGCATATCAGCCTGTTGATGAAGACCCCCAAAACCAAAATATGACCTTTTTTAATGTACAATATGGGCTCTTTAAATGTAAAAATTATGTAGAAGGGTTCCTAAATTTACATAATTTTTTTGTTAAATTCACAATGAATTGTTGAATTGAAAAATAACAATAATAATAATATCTACTGTTTTTTAATCCTAAATAATACAAATAAAAATGAATCTAGGAAAATAAAATGGAAAATATGTCATATTTCAGTGTTAAGAAGTGTTAGTGTCTATAGACACACACAGAGACATGACTGAATGATGAATGCTACAGATAATAGACTGTTAAAA
Source organism: Danio albolineatus (assembly GCA_903798035.1). Classification (NCBI taxonomy): domain Eukaryota; kingdom Metazoa; phylum Chordata; class Actinopteri; order Cypriniformes; family Danionidae; genus Danio; species Danio albolineatus. Next base: position 10,215 of record CAIGQQ010031480.1, read on the forward strand.
TTAGAGAGTCAGAGTAATGTTTCTTTTGTTTGCTTGTTTTAATAATGAAAAGCATATTACAGATATTACAATACCAAATATTAGTGTATTGTGTATTAGTGTTAGAGGGCCCCAGCAATTTTCATACTACCGGAACGAACGTGGGTGCAAAAAAAGATGAACAGCAGGACCATTGTCTACAAAGCAAGAATGTGGCATAAAATCATTTTAGGAGAAAATGTTTAAATTGTTATTACATTATTTTCACAATATTTAGTCAATCAACAGCCTGTCATAATGACTAAGATGACTAATCCGTCAATATATGGACATTTTGAGATCCCAGTCAATAGAAGTGTTTCCAAAAATCGTTCAGTTCCAAAATTCACTGAAAACCTTGTCAATTGATGATGCATGAGAACAATTTGAGTACATGCTGTGAAATGCAACACTTGTATACAGCAGTTTTGTCTACATCTCATCCGCCATCATCCACATCCGATCAAGCGCCTCCCAAAACCATCAAAAACCAAGCAAATTGCCAAAACCAATGGCACCAATAGACTTTCTAACCTACTTAAGCTTACAATGCCTCAGGAAAAACGCATCCCTGCGTGCACACACTTAAAAACCCATATTGGTTCATTCTAAAATTACTTGTACAGTTGTAGATTAAACACAGCTTATCAAGCAAGTCAAGTCAATATCATGAAAGCGGAAGCCTTTGCTAGGAGTATGTGTGTGCTCTGAAGATGTTAACCAGTCATTGAATGCTGCCGTGCCCTATTGATTCAATAAATAAACGTCTGCCTCAGCAACAGGAGTCCAATAAACATATAAAATAACAATTCTGTGATAAATCATTTTTGGATGATAAAAAGCTTCTTCAAAACAATGGTGAAATGATAAAATGCCAAACAGTACCTCCAGGATCCAAAAAGAGAAAAAAATTACAAGATATTTGTAAGGGCTGAACGATAAATCACTTGCGATTTGTCTAAAGCCAGGTCTGTAATCAGCTGTGAATCACCACCATGTGTGCTTACAACCCAAGCTCATTTGGAATACATACCCCTAAATACATTTCTGGAGAGTGTCAAATACGTCCCAGGAGCTACGTTTTTTTCGTCACCCATCTCCCAAAAACCAACTGACAGTTTTAAAAAGTAATCCAGAAAAAGAAAAGCCCTTGCCTGATTTTTACCACGTTTTCAGATTTATCAGATTCTCACCCTGTTATTTACTTGTTTATTTTGGTTTTTGGCTTCAGTTCAAAAGGCTTGTAAGACAAAAACTGAAGCCAAAAGTTAAAATAAACAAGTAAATAACAGGGTGAGAATCTGGTAAAATCTGAAAACGTGGTAAAAATTAGGCAAGGGCTTTTTTTTTTTAACTCCACCTTGTCGTCGTGGTTAACTTCTCTCTGCATCTCGAGTCCGCCGAGGTATGCGATGAGCTACTGGAAAAACTGGCTTCGTTTTCAGAATGAGCCTATGTTGCGTTTCCAGGACATTTGGAGCAACATTTACAACACAGAGCCATAATTGTCTGCAAAGTTTCGCTAAATACTGCATGTGTTATTAAAATAATTAATTGTTCTGCGATACTAACAGCTTTTAGCAGAGCATTCCGGTGACCTATGGCCCTTTGTAGTAAATGTTGCTAATGCTGAAGCTGAAAGCATATGCGAATATTACATATGACTGTTACGTATTTGTGTTATTTGTGTTCTATTTGTGCTTTGTGTTCTCTCTCTCTCTTTCTCTCGCTCTGTTCTCCCATATCTGCTTTCAGATTCTCCGGTTCCTGCTATTGGTCATTTCATCCGTCAATCATTTCATCCCCGGTTACGTCACTATGACATCACGTCCAATAAGCAAAGACCTCCAGATATAAAAGCGCGCGCCAGACCCTAGCTCAGCCCTTCTTGTCTTCTTGTCATTCTCTTGTGTTTGTATTGCGTTGCGTTATAGAATGGAAAACCCTGTCTGACTGTGTGTTTCGTTGTTGCCTGTTTATGTGTGCACGTTATCCGTCCGTCATTCACATTCCTCTCATTCTCATTCACTGTTTACGAGGCTTGGACGAAGCGGACAGGTAAGAAGGTCACGTGACATACATTTTGCAACATTAGGTCTACTCTTGTATAGTACACTAGGTTAGGGGCGAGCGCCACCCCTTGTACTTTTTTTCGATAGACAGAGTAGTTAGTTAGGACTCAGAAGATTCTTCGCGTTTAATTTGTTTAATACATTTAGTTAGTTAGATTCTTCTGGGAAGTTAGATATTGTTGGGTTTTGTTCTTTTCATTTCTTTAGCGCCGCCCACGTCCCTTCTGCCAGCTCTCTTGTTTTTCCCGTCTTTTGTGTTGTGTATATATTGTAAATAGTTTATTTTTGCCTTCTCTTCTTTTTCTATATTTTTGACTCATTCGTTGTTTTGTTCACTTGGGTATTGTAAAAAAAATAACAAATTTTGGTATTACTTTGGTTGTCTTTTGCACTTCATTCACGGTTGATATAAATTCATTTTAATTATCCAAATGTCAAACCCCACTTTCCCCTAGACAACATCAAGGGGTTTGTAACAATGACGTTTTGTCTCAAAGCACATTTCATACCTTCAGTTGAGTGTTAGAAAAAAGTCCTTCGGTGAAATGATGTGTCTTCCCACACAGAAATAGGCATGTAAAATAAATGCATATACATAAAAAGTAAAATGTCCCTGCAAAATACTGGAAGCACTAGTTCACTGTTTTATATATATATATATATATATA